>VZTZ01015677.1:8441-19918 GCA_013400955.1 Drymodes brunneopygia | reverse complement strand
TATTTTTTATTCTTCTTTTTTTATTATTTATTATTTCTGTCTTTCTTTCCCCAGCAGCCCGGGAGGGGTTTGTGTTTGTGCTGAGCCTACAGAACAGTGCCCTCTCGTGTGCTCCCAGGGCTGGGAGCTGCAATCCCATCCCAAACTCCAGGATTTGGGAGTGAGGATGAGGAATTCAGCCTGACCTCTGTGTGCACACCTTGTGATTTGTGATTTTTCCTCTCCCTGGCTCGATGGCTCTAAAAGATTTTAAATTATGGAAATAATTTAGATTTCCGTATTTAATGGATGAATGAGCTTTTTTTTATATTTTATAGCTAAATACATTGAATTTTTTTTTATTCTGATAAGGAGAAAAGCCTGATAATTCAGGTTTTTTTACTTTTGTGCTGCAGCTGGCACAGATTGCAGAGCTCTGTGTGCAGTGGCAGCAGCTGAGTTTGTGTGCCAGGAGCTGGAGGCTTGAGGTGCAGATCCCAATTTCAGAATGGTCCCTAAAGAGAGAAAATTTCACATTAATATTTGCATTTCTGGGTGATTTTGGTTTGTTTTTTTTTTCCCATCGTTGCTTGTCACTGCAGTGGGATTGTTTGAAGTGCTCAGTGAGGGTCAAATCCTTGTTTTTCCAGAGATTTTGCAGATTCCAAACCTGTCCCTTCCCTCCTGTGCTGCTCTTTGGGCACAACCTCCCAGTCCAGCCCAGTTTCTCCACCACCATTTCACTGGCTGGGGATGAGAAATCCCATTCCCCATCTCATGGGAATCCCATCCCATGGGAATCCCATTCCCCATCTCCTGGAAATCCCAATCCATGGGAATCCCATCTCATGGGAATCCCANTCCTCATCTCATGGGAATCCCATTCCTCATCTCATGGGAATCCCATTCCCCATCTCCTGGAAATCCCATTCCCCATCTCCTGGGAAATCCCATTCCCCATCTCGTGGGAATCCCATTCCCCATCTCATGGAATCCCAATCCATGGAAATCCCATTCCATGGGAATCCCATTCCATGGGAATCCCATTCCTCATCTCATGGAATCTCATTCCATGGGAATCCCATTCCCCATCTCCTGGGAATCCCATTCCCCATCTCCTGAAAATCCCATTCCTCATCTCATGGAATCCCATTCCTGATTTTGGACCAAATGGAACAAAATTCCCATTCCAAGGGCTTGGGTGCCTCCAGCCCAAACCATCCCATGGGAGCTGAATCCAAACCAGCTCAGGGGAATTCCCAGAGTTTTCCCAGAGAGTGGCTGTGAGAGGGGCTGGTGGTGTCTGTGTCAGAAGGGACAAAGGGACCAGGAAAAATCCCTGGGAATGCCCGTGCTGTGCCCCAAGATGATGCCAGGAGGACAAGAGGCTGCTCAGGCAGAGCGTTGGATTTAACCTGGAAATCTGGGAGGGAATTTTTGCTGAATTTTCCTTCTGTCCTGCTTGAGTCAGGGAAAATGACTCGGTGTGCACATTTTCCAGTTTGAGTGAAAAACGTGTTTCAGTTTCCCATTTTTCTCCTGGAAGCCGGGCAGGAAGATCCTGGGCGTTGGCAAACCAGGAGGGTGGGAAGGGGCTGGGGCTGCACCTCTGCCCCTCCTGTTGATTGGTGACAAAAGTCCTTGCTCTGAGCTTGGTGTTGACCCCAAAGTGCAAAGGCAGCACTAATCCCATTTTCCTGACCCAGGGAAGGGCCAAAATCTCGGGATATTCCATTCTGGGAAGTGTCAGAGGGAGCAGAACTGGGCTGGGCTGGCCCAGCAGCTGCTGAGGCCTCAGAGATCTGTATTTTTTGTGACCCCAGAATTGTCTCCCTGACATTGTGCCTGCACCAGCAATTCCATCTCCTTATAATCCCCCCGCTCGGATAAAAATCAGCTGGGAACAAACGGGCAGCACACGAGGACTAAAGACTTTTATTACAATATCTTTTTAATTATCAAGGTGGGGGAATCACGTTCTACAAAGTCCAATAAATTGAATTTTATTAGGGTTTGTGTGAGGACTTGTTTAATAGCAGATGACACGAGACTCTGACACAATTCCTTTTTCTTTCTCCGAGGTTTATTTGTCGCTCGTTGAACTCTGGGGATGGAGGCAGAGGGGTGGCAGATCCAGTCCAGGGGATGGTTTTATGCTCATGATTTAGATTAGCTCAGTTGAATTCCAGCTTGTGAGCACTTGGAGCAGCTGGGAAAACCAAACCCAGCAGTTTCAGGGTTTTCTGAGGAAGGAGCTCCTGCTCTTTTCCGGAGGTGCTTTGGGAAGTCTCAGATCCCGAATTCCGGCTGTTTGCTTTGGAAGGAGCTCCAGTTCTGCTCTGCCCTCCCTGGTGCTGGAACTCGGGGCTTCTGTGCAGCCCCTCCTGCCCTGGGCAGGTGTGGGGAGGGATGGATTTGGTTCCCTGCACTGGGAACTGCTGGATTATTCATGGAATTGTGGAATGCTTTGGGTTGGGAGTGATCTTAAAGCCGTGCACTTCACCTTCCCCATCCCAGGCTGCTCCAAGCCCTGCCCAGCCTCACCTTGGGCACTTCCAGGGATCCAGGGGCAGCCACAGCTCCTCTGGGAATCCCATCCCAGCCTCTCCCAGGGAAGTTTTCCTTCCCAGTCTCCCATCTCAACCCACTCTGGTGATGCAGCCCCAGGATTCTGTGGGTTTGTGCTTTGTTGGGAATTTTTTTCACTCAAACCGAGGTTTGTTCACGGCATATTCAGCTCTGGGGGTGATGAAAAGTTCCCCTCTTGGCTCTCAGATTTATTCCTTGGATTTATTTGCTGGTATTCCCTGTTTCTGACAGTTTACAGTCTCCGGGAGGGTCAGCCCAGACCAAAACCCCCTTTCAGCTCTGGATGCTGCTGCAAACAAAAATCATGAGCAACATTTTGGCCGCGGGGCTGTGAGAGTTGAGGAAATGCCAGCGGGAGGGAATTGCACTCGGAGCCCCTTCCCAAATTTCTGTCTGGAAATGCAACAGCCAAAAGTGATCCCCGTGCTGAAAGAATGGGAGCACGAGCTCCAACGTTGATCAGGTTTATAAAATTCCCATTTTAACTCCTCGGGAAAGTTTGGGAAATGAAAAGCAATCCTATAAACCCACGGCTGACCCTTCTGGCCCCAGGGCTGGGGCGAGCACAGACTTTTAAGAGATGGTTTTTCATATGCATGGAGTCATCTTAGAATTCTGGAAGGGAAGGGTTTGTCTGGGATTCATCATAAATTATTCATCCTTTTATTACCATAATAATCGCTTTTTATGGTTACCCAAGTGAATGTTATTATGAAAGCACAGAAAAATCTATTAATTATTTTCCAGGATTTTATAATATTTAGGGTTTTTTTTCTAGAGGTTTTTTTTTCTCCATTCTGGTTTTTTTTTTTTTTTATATTATCAGAAAGCAAAGCTATTATTTATTTATTTTTTTTCCCAAAAGATAAAATTCTCTCTGCACACTTGTTCTTTGTGATCAGAGCTGGAAGAACACAAAAACAATTTATCCAGGGAAAATGCCAGTCTGTAGGCCTCATCCCTGCTTTTTGGTCCCTGTGGATTCTGGGCTGTTTCCTTTCACCTCGTGTAGGTCCATAATTGATTTACAGAAAATCACAAACATAGGGGGTGAGGTCTTAAAAATCAGAAACATTGCCTTGTGCCAGGAACAACTGGGAAGAGCCTGGAATGGAGGATTTTCCCCCTCCAACAGGAGGAGGGTTTAGTGCTGATTAACAGGAGCCTCCAGGGCCTAAATTTGTCCAAAGTTTAACAGGGATTTGTGTGAAATTTATAAATTCTCATTCACAGCCTGGCTGTTGGAGGGGCTGGGTGTTTGTTGGTTGGTTTTTCCCAAAAGGAGTGATTCCCATGTGGATCAGCAGCTCCCAGTGATGTTTTATTTCCATGGTTTTGTGGAATCTCAGCCTCAGCAGGGGCTGGAATTAGGTGGGGGTTTAAGGTTCTTTCCAGCTCAAACCTCACTCCAGGATCTTCTGGAATTTGCTCTGGAGTTTGTAATAATTCTGGTTTTGGAGGGAAAAGCTTTATGAAATGTTGAACCAGGATCTTTGGTGGTGTCAGGGGCCGAGGGAGCGTGAAAATGATGGATAAATCTTGATTTTTGTGTCTCTCTTGATGGGCTGAGTCTCATGCAATGCCAGGTTCTGGGGTGCTTTTTGGGTCTGTAAGTGATGCTCAGCCTGTGGAGCCGTGGACACCAGGGAATCTTGGAATAACCAAGGGATAACCTTGGAATTCTTTAGTGAGATCAGCTCTGCTGGTCAGAGCCTGGTGCTGGAAACACCAAGGTCAGGGTTTAATCCCTGCATGGAGCTCACTTTGAGCTGGACTTGGTGATCCTGTGAATCCCTTCCCACTCAGAACACCCAGGGACCTGGAAATAAAGTGGGAATGAAGGACACTTACAGAGCTCCTAAAGGGTTTTAAAAGTGGGAGTGAAGGACACTTCCAGAGATCCTAAAGTGTTTTTTAGAAGTGGGAATGAAGAACACTTCCAGAGCTCCTAAAGTGTTTTTTAGAAGTGGGAATGAAGAATACTTCCAGAGCTCCTAAAGGGTTTTAAAAGTGGGAATGAAGAACACTTGCAGAGTTCCTAAAGTGTTTTAAAAAAGTGGGAATGAAGGACACTTCTAGAGCTCCTAAAGGGTTTTTAAAAAGTGGGAATGAAGGACACTTCCAGAGCTCCTAAAGGGTTTTAAAAAGTGGGAATGAAGGACACTTCCAGAGCTCCTAAAGGGTTTTAAAAAGTGGGAATGAAGGACACTTGCAGAGCTCCTAAAGTGTTTAAGAAAATCCCTTTTGCATGTTGGGAATTCCTGCTGGATGTGTCCAGGTGGTTCTTGTGTGACCCCACACGTGATGGGCTTTGAGAGAGGGAAATGGTGATAAAAGCCCAGCCCAGCCGGGAGATGGATCCTGGTTCATCCCAAATCCCTGATTTCCTGTGGCTGACCCAAGCTGGACCCAACAGAACCAGGCTCAGCACAGTCCTGAGCTCAGGCCCAGGACTAACCCCGTGGAGCAGCACCCTGGGTACCTGAGGGAAAATACCCTACAGGAAACCCTGCCTTTGGGGCTGCCTTTGTTCTCTGCATCCCTTTGGGCTCTGGGTGCTGGAAGGGCTGGGAAAGGGTCACCTTTTGGGGCCTGGGGTCAGCTTTTGGGGCCTGTGCCAGGCACAAGTCATCTTTTGGGATCTGTGCAGGGCCTGGGTCACCTTTTGAGGCCTGTATGGGGCCTGAGTCACCTTTTGGGGCCTGTGCCAGGCCTGGGTCACATTTTGGGGTCTGTGCAGAACCTGGGTCACATTTTGGGGGCTTTGCTAGGCCTGGGTCACCTTTAGGAGTCTGTGATCACCTTTTGGGGCCTGTTCAGGGCCTGGGGTCACCTTTTGGGGCCTGGGCCAGGCCCGAGTCACCTTTTGGGGCCTGTTCAGGGCCTGGGGTCACCTTTTCAGATCTGTGATCACCTTTTGGGGTCTGTGCCAGGCATGGATCACTTTTGGGGCCTGGGTCACCTTTAGGGGTCTGTGGTCACCTTTTGCAGTCTATACCAGGCATGGGTCACCTTTTGGGATTTGTGCAGGGCCTGGGTCACCTTTTGGGGTCTGTGATCACCTTTTGGGGTCTGTGCCAGGCCTGGGTCACTTTTGGGGTCTGTGATCACCTTTTGGGGCCTGTGATCACCTTTTGGGGTCTGTGCCAGGCATGGGTCACTTTTGGGGCCCGTGGTCACCTTTAGGGGTCTGGGGTCACCTTTTGGGGTCTGTGCCAGGCCTGGGTCACCTTTAGGGGTCTGTGATCACCTTTAGGGGTCTGTGATCACCTTTTGGGGTCTGTGCCAGCATGGGTCACTTTTGGGGTCTGTGCAGAGCCCAGCCCAGCGCACACAGAGCCCCCTTCCCACGGTGTTTAAACCCTTCCCCACCCCCAGAAAATCCTGGATAAATGCACTCCAGGTTATTATTTGATGCTGCTTCCTTCCTCACCCACCACCCAGCAGGCTGGAAGGTCCAGGAGCCCTTTGGCCACCTGCTTTTGGTGTTGTCAGCTGGGCTGTGGCACCGGGAGCTGAATTCTTCCCTGCCAGATGCCAAGGAGCTGCTTCTTTCTCCAATTTTATTTTTTTTTTCCTCCCTGCTCTGAGTTTATTATATTAATGGAGAAAGAAGTACTTTTAAAGCCCTCAGTGGTTGCTCAATGTAGCCTTTGGCACCACACGCAGCAGTGGTGGAAAAAAAGCAAACAGAAGTGTGAAGAGCCCGACAAAACACATGGAAAAAATATCTTGTATTATATAAATGGGCTCCGTGCCTGTGCCTCAAGTGCTGCCTCTCATTCGAGTAAATTCCTCCCTCCGAGGAGGCACAAAAATCAGGAATTCTGAGGCAGGAGCAAGGAAAAGGGGGAGCATTTCAGTGCTTTGCCCATAGTGGGTTTTTGAAGGAGTGTAAAGGATGGAGAAGCAATGATTTTGATGTTCTTTCTGAGAATGCACAATAAAAGAGGAGCTTGGACAGGAAAATCACCAGGCTGGGTTTGTCAGATGTTGGGATGTTGCAAAATCAGGCTGGGATCGTGAGCTCTGCAGGTTGCCACTGAGATAAGAGCTAAATGAGGTTACAAAACCCTTTATAATCCAAAAAAAGCTCCCAAAATAAACCCCCAAACAACCCCTGAATAACTGCAAAAAAACCAAAAAAAACCTACAAAAATCTCAACAAAACAACATCCAGGAGTGGAAATCCTGGATGGATTCCACTCCAATTCCTGGAGTGGAATTCCCAATCCAATTACAATTGGAATTGGAATTAAAATTGGTAATTGGAATGGGAATGTTTTAGTGGTGAACATGGTGCTGCTGGGTCAGTGGTGGGATTTGATGTTCTGAGAGGTCTTTTCCAACATTAACGATTCCAATGACTCCAGAGGAACACAGGGATTTATAATCCATTGTAAATGGTTTGGATTTTTTGTTTGCTCTCATAATTTGGGGGATTTTCTTCCTCTCTGTGTGGTGGCAGAGGTGAAGATCCTTTCCAGGAGATCTGGTGGTACCTGTGGGTATAGCCAGGGAATTTCAGGAAAATTACCTTTGGAATTCCTTCTGTGATCCAGGGGTTTGGGGGTGGAGAACCCTGTGGGCTCTCAATGCTCCCCTCTCCATCCTCCAAGGAAACATCCTCCTCTTTCCCACTCTCTGCTTCCATCATCCTAAATCTGCTCTTAATTAACTTCTCCCACTCTGCTGAGCCTACAACATCCCAAGATTAACCTAAGAGGGAGTGCAGAAAACTGAAAATCAATTCCTCTGTCTTCGTGTACCCGTCAGGGATTGAGTGCCAGGGCTGGAATTCATCCTCTGGTGGCTGTTGGGGTCTGATGGCCCAAATCACCTTCCTGGCAGGGTTTGGGATGGGTTAGGCTGAGCTCCCTGGCTGCCCATCCCACTCTTGGTGGGACAGGGAAGCAGAGGGAGGGCTTGGAGTCAGCGCCGACTCCTCCACGTCTGGCAAAAATCTGGTGGTGTGTGGAGCAAGAGGGGAAATGCTGGCTGGTCAAAATTCCTGGGTGTCCTCATCCCTGACAAAAGCTGAGCTCTGCTGTTTATAAAAAGGGATTGAGGGCCTTGAGTTGGGCTTAGTCAGCTGCTGATCCCTGGGAAATGAGGAGAACGGGGGGGTGTTGTTCCTCCAGCTAATCACTTGCAGGCTTGTGATTACAACATTTAATGATGATGGCCGAGGTCAGTTTTTAATTAGCCCGAGCCACATGACGGGGCCCTCGCAGTGCCAGCAAAGCCTTTCCTCCCTTGCTGCCTGGCCTGGTGCTGCAGGGGAGCAGCTGTGCCAGGGCAGCCCTGGCTTCATGGGTTCAATCCTGCCGTGCCTTTCCCAATCCCGAGCTGTTTTGCTCTGATCCGGATGGGACACGGTGGGCCCAGGCTGCAGCGAGTCCCTGTCTTTGTTCAGAGAGAGCAATAAACTGGGAAAAATAACACTCCAGAAGGCCTGGGAAGTTGGCAGCCGTGGCTGTTACCAGGGCTCACATGATGCTGCGAGCGGCCTCGGTGGAACGGAGCCGCCGCCGATGGGATCACATGTTTTTGTCCTGGTAACGACCAATAACACCCTGCTCCTTCCCAAAAATCCTAAATATAGCCCTGAGGAGCTCCAAGCAGGGGAGGGCTGGCACCGGGCTGTGCCTTTTCCACAAGCCCTGGATGCAGCAGGGCCATGGCAGAGCAGGGCTGCACATTCCTGAGCCACACTCGGCTGCTCCCTGTCCCCTTCCCTGCCAGGGAAGGACGGGATCCCAGGCTGGATTCACGCACGGCTTCCCCTCCAGCGCGAATGGAAAGGTGTTGGAAAGGGCAAAAAAAGATGACTTGGGTTTTCCTGGCCCACACGTGGATGATAACAATCCCCCCTCCCCCCAAAGGGGGGACGGGACGGGAGGAGGGACGGGATCCCAGGCTGGATTCACGCACGGCTTCCCCTCCAGCGCGAATGGAAAGGTGTTGGAAAGGGCAAAAAAAGATGACTTGGGTTTTCCTGGCCCACACGTGGATGATAACAATCCCCCCTCCCCCCAAAGGGGGGACGGGACGGGAGGAGGGACGGGATCCCAGGCTGGATTCACGCACGGCTTCCCCTCCAGCGCGAATGGAAAGGTGTTGGAAAGGGCAAAAAAAGATGACTTGGGTTTTCCTGGCCCACACGTGGATGATAACAATCCCCCCTCCCCCCAAAAGTCCCTCCCTGCCGTGGGATGGGGTGGAGGAGATGATTCCCCCCGGGATGAGCCGGCCCCTTCCAGGCTGAAGGCACACGTTTGTTTTGCCGAGCGCGCATCTCGACACGCTCCCCGCACGCTCTGCCCTTGACCCCGCTTGCACGTCAGCTATCAAATTTTTCCATTGATTTTCCTGGAGGTCTGGAGCTTTCAGGCGAGGGGAGGTTTTGGGTCCCTTTGAGCCGTGCAGGGTCTGGAGTGTGTTTAGGGGATGAGCTTTAGCCAAGGCTGAGGTCGCTCGGAGCTCTGCACGTGAGCAGATCTTTCCTTATCGTGCTGCTCTGCCGAGCCAGGGGCGTGTCCCTGGGGTGCTGCTCCTCGAGCTGGGGCGAATTCTGGGGGGCTTCCACCTCCCCTCAAAGTCTGGGGCTGCTCCCTGCTTGAAGGCAGAGCTTCCAACCTGCTGCATCGCTCATAAATTCGTCAAATTTGGCTCTCAGACACCACTACTGGGATTATTTTTTATGTTTCCCTGCAACGTCTCCGTCAAGTTACAGTTCCTCGGTTGTTTTATGTTTGCCTCATTTTTGTAATCAGGTTTAGCCCAGTTTGTGCTTTTCCCCTCAGTTTTGTCATCAGGTTTAGCCTAGTTTGTGCTTTTTCCTCTCACTTCTGTCACCACATTTAGCTCCGTTTGTGTTTTTCCCTCAGTTTAGTCACCAGGTTTAGCCCAGTTTGTGCTTTTCCCCTCATTTTTGTCACCAGGTTTAGCCCAGTTTGTGCTTTTCCCCTCACTTTTGTCACCAGATTTAGCCCAGCTTGTGTTTTTTCCCCCTCACTTTTGTCACCAGGTTTAGCCCAGTTCATGTTTTTCCCCTCAGTTTTCTCACCAGGTTTAGCCCAGTTTGTGCTTTTCCCCTCAGTTTTCTCACCAGGTTTAGCCCAGTTTGTGTTTTTATCTCTCATTTTTGTCACCAGGTTTAGCCCAGTTGGTTTCTGCCTTCCATGATTCCCCACAAGGAATCCTCCAGCCCCGACCTCAGGCACATTTCTGCCCTAAAAAGAAAAGGAACCTCCTACAAACCTTTTTTCTGCCCACTCTGGCCAGTTCCTGCCACCCACTGGTCCCATTCCAAAGGAGATGTGCTGAGTTCCCTCACACTCAGCTTTGAGCCTTTCACAGCACCCAGGACTCCCAGTAAGAAAAAAACTGGAATATGTGGGAGCTTGTCTCCCACATCTCTGTTAATTCAACACTTGAGGATTTTTTCCGCTGAAGTTTTGGTTTCTACAGAGCTCAGTTAAACTGAGGCTGGGTTTTGCCTCAAGGATTCACGTTGTGCTTTGTGGAGTTGGGCAATGCTTTGTACTCTGAGCCCGACCTGGAGTTGCAGTTCCTGGGGAATTTGGAGGGAAGAGCTGTTTGGATTCCAGGAGCAGCAGTGGAGTGAGGTGAGGGCTCTGTTTGGGATGTTCCCCCTACTCAGGGTGGGAGCTGTTCCTCCTTTCTTCTTCAGGAAATGAGAACAGCTGGAAAATCTTTTGGAAAACTCAGAAGTGAACTTGGGTGATCAGAGGTTTGCTCTGTTGCTCTGGCACTGTCTGTTTAACAGGGCTGGCACAAATCTGACTCTTAAAATTCCTCAGGATCCCTGTAAAGATGAGGATGAATCCATTTCCTTGCGTTTTTTGTCTGGAGAGGCTCTTGCTCAATGCAAGAATATCCAGTTCTGCCTGCAGGGAAGGACGAAGAGCAGAGTTTGGTGATATTTGGGGTTTTTTTTCAGGCCCCTTGGGGTTAAGCTTTTTGATGTCAGTGGTTGTTCTGCTGGAAAACTCGGGGCTTGTGCAAGGAGATTGCAGGGAAGTGTTAAAATCCAGCTGGGACTGAAACAGGATCCGGCTCCCACTGGGAGCTCTCCTCGTGTCTGGACAATGCCAGTGCCTTTCACGAGGATCTCATCTTTTCACCAGCCCCACTTCCTTTCCTTATCACTCCTGGCTTTACACACCCATTCCCATGGCCAGGCGAGGCCTTGGAAGCTCCGATCCCGGCGGGATCAGTTCCAGGGGCTCCTGGACGTGCCAGTCAGGAAGGCACTGGAGCGTAGCCTGGTCTGAAATATTTTGAGTGTCCTGCTGTAGGTCCTGCCTTTACAAACAAGAGCCATTCCAGAAGTTCGGCGAGGATTGATAGGATCAGGATGTGTTTGCAGGGAGGGCTGGCTCAGTCGGAGCAGCCGTAGCTCGCCCGCGGCGGGAAGCGGGATCTGCTGCTCTCCCTTGTGTGGCTGGTGAGGGGAAAAAGGGCCTGAAAATGAGGAGAAACCTCTTGAGTTGGGATGTGTTTTCAGGATGAAGTGTCACAGGAGGGGTTTGGGATGTTCCAAGGGTGCGCTTAATTAATTCCAGTCTTAATTTAAAAGGATGTACGCAGCTCTTAATGAGCGCGAGCACGTACTTGGGGTGGGAAGTGAAATGGGATGTTTGGGAGAAATCCTTCCCTGTGAGAGGGGAGGCAGAGAAGCTGTGGCTGCCCCTGGATCCCTGGAAGTGTCCAAGGCCAAGGTTGGACAGGGCTTGGAGCAGCCTGGGACAGTGGAAGGTGTCCCTGCCCTTGGCAGGGGTGGAACGGGGTGAACTTTAATGTCCATTCCCAAACCATTCCACGATTCCTTCAGCGCTGGGTGTGCCCTCTATCCCAACATCCAGGACCTTGGGATCCTTTGG
>VZTZ01015665.1:172878-242867 GCA_013400955.1 Drymodes brunneopygia | reverse complement strand
CAGGGAGGGACAGGGGCAGGTCCCTCTCTCAGAGATCAGCTCTGAATCCACTCTGGGGGCATGAAATTGTCTTTAAAGTGTTTTGAAGGGTCAAATGACAGAGCAGGAGTTCAGTGGGATTTCCTGCACATTTATGTAGCAGCTGATGCAGCGGGGCTCAGGTTTTTGATGGGGGCTCCTGTTGTGCAGCAATCCAGGTGGGAGGAGCGTGAGGAGCAGGGGTGTCCCCAGGGGAGGTGTCCCCTTGCTGTGCCACCCTCCCTGCTGTCACCTGTGCCCCACATGGGATGGGCTGAAGCCACCCCTGGGAGCGGGCACTGCTCCAGGCTGGAGGCTCCTGGTGCTGCTGGAAGAGGGAATCGAGCAGGGTCCAGGAAAATGAGGGCCCACAGATGGGAGGGAAGGGAGTGAGCCTGGAAGGGATCGCAGAATCGCTGGGTGTCACAATAACTGCAAAATGATCCTGCAGAGCAGCCTGCATTAGGCCTGCCTGGAATGTGGCTTTGGAATGATTGCCCAGGGCCTGGAGTCCTGTCTGGAAGGTAAAGAACTTCTTGCTGCTGTCAAACAGGCAGGGAAGAAGCCATGTATGGCCAATGTTCCTCCAAATCCCCTGGGTGTGAGATAAAAAGAGGATCTCACAAGATTTTATTAACTTGTAAACTGTGATTTAAGGGAATTCGAAGCAGCACGTGAAAGAACAATAATGAACAAATGTTTTCAAGTGGGAGAAATCTGTCCCTGCCATATGTTTCACTGACTCATCCCTTCTGCAGGAGAGGATCTTGGAATTGTTGTAACTATTCCAGTCATTAATGTTTTTTATTTAGGAGGAAACGCGGCACCGGGTGAGGAACAGACCTGATCCCTCATAAGCTTTGGGCACAGGTTAATCCAGGAGTGGGTTGGCTTGGAAGGGACAGGAAGACCCTGCAGTTCCAGCCCCACAGGTGCTCCCGGTGTGCCTGAGTTGGGCAGAGGCCACAGCTGCCCGTGGGGCTGCGCTGCCAGTAATCCAGGAGTGGGTGGGATATCACGGATATCGGGATATCGTGGATATCGGGATATCGCGGAATGCTCAGAGCCCCCTGGTTTCTCCTGCTGCCCTGCCCGTGCTGAGGGAGCTGTGGCTGTGTTGCAGGTGTGGCTGTGTGGGGGCAGCATGGAGGTGCTGCCCTGCTCCAGGGTGGCCCACATCGAGCGCAAGAAGAAGCCCTACAACAACAACATCGGCTTCTACACCAAGCGCAACGCGCTGCGCGTGGCCGAGGTCTGGATGGACGACTACAAGTGGCACGTCTACATCGCCTGGAACCTGCCCCTGGAGGTACAGCCTGCTCCCTGCGTGCTGCAAGCCTGAATGCTGGGGCAGTCAGTGTCCCTGAGCACAGCCTGACCCCGCGGGGCTCAGCCCCTGCAGGGCTCCCTCGGCTTGGAGCGGGAGGCTCCAAAAGCTGCGGGCTTTGGAGGGATTCCTGCACTTCCCACAGCGTTTTGGGTGTGGTTCTAAGAACTCAGCCCTTCACTGTGGTGTTTGTGTCCCCAGTGAGGGCTCACCCAGCGTGAGGGCATGTCCTGGCACTGCTCTCAGATGGAGCCTGTCTGCAGACTCCTTGGGAAGATTATCCATGGCAGCATCGTCAGTGCCTCAGGATTGTCCCATGTCACATCCAGCCCAGCTCAGGATTGTCCCATGTCACATCCAGCCCAGTTCAGGATTGTCCCATGTCACATCCAGCCCAGTTCAGGATTGCTCCCTGTCACATCCAGCCCAGCTCAGGATTGTTCCCTGTCACATCCAGCCCAGCTCAGGATTGTCCCATGTCACATCCAGCCCAGCTCAGGTTTGTTCCCTGTCACATCCAGCCCAGCTCAGGATTGTTCCCTGTCACATCCAGCCCAGCTCAGGTTTGTTCCCTGTCACATCCAGCCCAGCTCAGGGTCCCAGCCCATGGACACTGATCCTTCCCAGAGCTCCCCAGGGATGAGTGACCCAGGGCTGGCACTGTTTGCTTTCCCAGTGCTGGAAGGTTTAAAGGCAAAGGATTGGAGGTTGGTGGCTCACAGAAGGGAATCCCCGTCTCTTAAACCTTTTCCCTAAAGGCCTTGGGTGGTTCCTTTGATTTCTGCCCAGAAATGGTCAGGTTTCTCTTGGATCTGACACATTCATCTTGGTGTAAATCGTGCCACGTCACAGCTTGGTGAATCTTTGGAAAATCAGCAGGTGCAGGTGAGCATGTGCAGGGACAAATCCTGCACAGGGATCACTCCCTGCACCTCTGGGAAAGCTCCACAGGCTCCAGGAGGAATTCCTACAGCTCCAAGGCTGCTGCAAGGGCTCTGCCCTCCCTGCAGGACATGTCTGACCTTGGAAGCCAAGAGCATCTCCTGGTTCCTGGCTCCAAAGGCTGCCTGGAGCAGCCCTGGCAGGATCCATCCCCCAGGGAAGGAGCAGGGAGCTGGGCATGGGGAGGCAGAGATGCTCCTGGGTTATGGGTGGGATGAGCAGGTGAACGAGCCCTGGGGGCTGCCCAGTTTCACTGTGAGCTCAAACTGGTGCCACAGGTGTCCAGCCCCCCTGGGTGCAGTTATTTCCAGCTGAAATTTAGTGCTAAAATGGAACACAAAATATTCCTGCTTGGCAAAGGCTCAAAGAGCTGCCGAGTCCCGGTGCTGCTGAGGGAGCATCCCTGGCTGGTGTCTGCTCCAGGCCTCTGGAAAAACAGGAAAACACAAAAACCTGAGCTGCTGCTGCAGCTTTCTGAGGAAAGGTCACACCTGGGGAGAGCTGCTGGCATTTGGAGCCACAGCAGTCACAGCTTTGTGCTGCCTTAGGGAGCAGCCTGGGAAGGGCCAGGAGCTGCAGGTTTGGGGTCCTGGGGTGGGGAGAATCCAGGGCCAGGTGGTACAAAAACACCAGGAAAGAGAGGAGCAGAGATGGAAAGAAAAGCTGCTGTCCCAGGGAGCTGCAGGAGGGCTCTGGCTGTGACAGGCACCACTCCAGGGGCTGGGAGAGGAGGAGCTGCCTCCAGGGCTGAGGGAGTTTGGGGATCTTCAAAAGAGGCTTCAAGATCCAAATGCTTGTGGACAGCAATCAGAAATCCTGATCCTTGGGCTGACTCCTTTTAGAGGTGAGGCACCATCCTCCTGCTCAGGAACAGCTTGGGAGCCTTGCAGAAAGGATTAAAATCCATCCTGGAGAGCTTGGAAAAGGCAGCATCACATGGATCAGCACTGGGGGTGGGAACAGGCCTGGGAGACCAAAAATCAACTTGAGATTTTTATTTAGATCTTCCCAATGGGTCTGGGTTCCCCAAAATCCATTTGAGATTTTTATATAGGTCTTTTACCAATGGGCCTGGGTTCCCCAAAATCCATTTGAGATTTTTATACAGGTCTTTTCCCAATCAAATCAAGATTTAATTTGAGGGAAGCCCGTTGGATGGGGGGTATTTCATGGATATGCACTGGATTATTTTGTGATGCCAAGGCAGAGCCCTGCCCTGAGTATTCCAGGTGCTGCCTGACTGCTCTGGGCCCCATCTCACCCACTCAGACCTCAGCCTGTCCTGCCTGTCTGCACTGAATCATCTTTATTTTTACCTCTCAGCTACCAGTGGCACATTAAAACGGTGTCTCTTCTAAAGCAGAGTGAATAATTCATTAGGAGATCATTACAAGCGTTGTAATGGAAAATTGCTTTCCCAGTTGAGTTTAATGATCGCTGGGAAAGGCAGGAGCAGGAGCTGGAGCAGAGTGGAAGCCCCAGCAGCTGCAGGGAGAAGGGGCTGCTGTGTGCCTGCCTTTGGCTCCTGCTGCTCCCAGATTCCATGGTGGATAAAGGGGGCAGCTCTCCAGCCCAGGATTCCATGGTGGATAAAGGGGGCAGCTCTCCAGCCCTGCTCCCAGCTCCTGCAGGGTCATTCCTCAGCTCCTGCAGGGTCATTCCTCAGGGCCAGCTTTGTCTGCAGGAGCAGTGGGGCTCTGCCCTGGCTCCAGGGACACCAATCCACCCTGGAATTGCCCAAATTGCCAAGAGGCTTTGCTGAGGCTCAGCCTCAACTTCTCTCCTCATGCAATATTTATCCTTTATTCCTTTATCTCAGCTGTCTGCCTCTGCTATATTTGAATCTTAATTTTTTCTTTCTTTTTCCTCTTTTCTCTTTTCTTTTCTTTTCTTTTCTTTTCTTTTCTTTTCTTTTCTTTTCTTTTCTTTTCTTTTCTTTTCTTTTTTCTTTTTCTTTTATTTATTTTTCCCAGTTATTTTACACCTTTTATCCCTCCCTTCCTCTGGGCTGTGACTCAGTGGGGTCAGAGAAGGGTTTGGTGCTCAGTGCCAGCCAGGCTTTGCATTTCCATTTTTTAAATCCTGATCTCATCTTGCTTCTAAGCTCCCTTGGAAGTCCTGTGCCTCAGAACCCAAACAGGAGGAGAAATCTTTTAAAAATACCTTGTTTAAAAATCTCAGATGGATCCAAGCCCAGGGGAATCAGGAGAAGACTCCCCACTGTTTCACTGCACTTCCCAAATTTCCTCCAAACCTTTTCTTCTCCATTTGGCTCCTCTTCTGTAAATTATCCCCCAGGAGCAAATCCTGTCCAGCATCAGCCTGTGGCCATTGCAAGGGGGCCCCCAAACCCCAGCAGAGCAGTAGGTGTCCCCCTCTTGCTGTGGCTCTGGAGCCCACATCTCCCTTCTGATGATTTCAGCCCTGGACACATCCCAGAATTCCTGGAATAGCCACTGGCAGTTCCCAGGCAGTTTGGAAAGGCTCTCAAAGCTCAGTGAAACACTTTCATTTTTACCTTTTTTAGGAAGTGTGACCATTGAGTGATGTCCTGCTGCTGTTTTTCAGAATCCAGGGATTGACATTGGGGATGTTTCCGAGAGGAAAGCCCTGAGGAAGAGCCTGAAGTGTAAAAATTTCCAGTGGTACCTGGACCACGTTTATCCAGAAATGAGGAGATACAACAACACCATTGCTTATGGAGAGGTAATTTAGTCCCTTAGCTCAGCCTGCTGATATTTACAGTCCCTGATGAGAAACAGCCTCAAAGGAGAGGAGTGTGAATCAAAACTGACTTTTTCTGTGTAATTATTTAAATTTGTATAAATCTGCTCCCAGTTTCTTCTAAAATCCAGTTTGGGGATTTATTGCTGATCTTGGAGACTGTATAAAGTAAAAGATGTTAATGCATCATTTAGGGAATCAACAGAAATTATCCATATTTCCCAAAGACTCCATGGATTAAGGAGCTGTATTTGTATTTTTAATACACAGGCATCTTCTGAAACCCTTTGACTTAAACTCAGCCTAAATCCTGACAAGGTCTCTGGAGGATTCAGTGCCTTGTCACAACAGCTTAAGGACAAGATAAAATAAGGGGGCTTAATTCAATCTCTGCTGGCTTTGAAACCATTCTGGGAATATAGAAAGAGTCATTTATGGGAACTAATAACAAATACTCTGCTGCAGTGGAATTGATGGAGTGGTGGCACTTGGAGAAGGCTCCTTGAAGCCTGGGCACCCCAGATGGGTTATTCATTTTAGGAAAGATTTGTTACCAAAGTCACTGAATGAATGTCTTCAAGCTGAAACCTCCCCAAAAATTCTGTTTTCGTAGCATAATGAAATTTCAGAATGGCTTGGGTAGGAAAAAGCCCAGCTGGAACAAGGGTGTGATGGTTCCAAGGGGATCCTTGTTCCAGCTGGGCTTTTTTCCCTGCCTTGTTGAGCACTTTCAGATTTCACTGAAACCTGAGGGGTTCTGCATTGATTTCAGGCTTCTGGCAGCCTAAAGCTGGGTTTGTCCCCAGCACCCCTGACCAAACACAGAGCCAGCTGTGTCCAGGGGCACTGCTCCCTGCAGTGGGGATTATTATCCAAAACCAGTCACCATTAACCTGGATTTAAAGAAAGGTTTCGTGCTCTGTAAGTTTTCATTGCCTGATTATTCCTGGTGAACCAGCAGTGGAGAGGGTGGAGAGGGCTGGGCATCAGTTCCTTGCTTATCTCTGGTAAGAGAATGCCCTTTTCTGGGCCTTAACTCTGCCCTTCCTGTGCCATAACTCTGCCCTTTCTGTGCCATAACCCTGCCCTTCCTGTGCCATAACTCTGCCCTTTCTGTGCCATAACTCTGCCCTTCATTCTGCCATAACTCTGCCCTTTTTCTGCCATAACTCTGCCCTTTTTCTGCCATAACTCTGCCCATTCTGTGCCATATCTCTGCCCTTTATTCTGACAGAACTCTGCCCATTCTGTGCCATAACTCTGCCCATTCTGTGCCATATCTCTGCCCTTTTTTTGCCATAACTCTGCCCATTTTGTGCCATAACTCTGCCTTTTTTCTGCCATAATTCTGCCCTTTATTCTGTGCCATAACTCTGCCCATTCTGTGCCATAACTCTGCCCTTTTTCTGCCATAACTCTGCCCTTTTTCTGCCATAACTCTGCCCATTCTGTGCCATATCTCTGCCCTTTATTCTGACAGAACTCTGCCCATTCTGTGCCATAACTCTGCCCATTCTGTGCCATATCTCTGCCCTTTTTTTGCCATAACTCTGCCCATTTTGTGCCATAACTCTGCCTTTTTTCTGCCATAATTCTGCCCTTTATTCTGTGCCATAACTCTGCCCATTCTGTGCCATTACTCTGCCCTTCATTCTGCCATAACTCTGCCCTTTTTCTGCCATAACTCTGCCCTTTTTCTGCCATAACTCTGCCCATTCTGTGCCATATCTCTGCCCTTTATTCTGACAGAACTCTGCCCATTCTGTGCCATAACTCTGCCCTTTTTCTGCCATAACTCTGCCCATTCTGTGCCATATCTCTGCCCTTTCTGTGCCATAACTCTGCCCTTTTGTCCCTGCCAGCTGCGGAACAACAAGGCCAAGGACGTGTGCCTGGACCAGGGCCCCCAGGAGAACCACACAGCAATACTGTACCCATGCCATGGCTGGGGCCCACAGGTGAGGTGGCACTGCCACAGCCTGGTGGCACACAGGGGTCAGCCTGGGGCTGTGCAGCTTGGCTGTGCCTTCACTCTCCAGTGTTAAAAACACCTCGGGTATCACAGGGAATTTTCCCAGCTCAAGTGTTTTCTGGATTCCCATAATCCTGCCAGAGCTGCAAGGAAAAGCCTTGGAAAAACTGGAAATCTTTGTAAATTGAAAATGTTGAAAAATTGAAATTTTTGCAATTTGAAACAAACAAAAAAAATTGAAATTTGGATTTGAAAAACAAAAATCTTCCAGACAAGGGTAAATGTCAAGAATCATGGACACAATCTGAGTATTTCCCTCCCAAGGCCAGGTTGGATGGGAGCTGGAGCAGCTGGGACAGTGGAAGGTTGGAATAAGATGATCTTTAAGGTCCTTTCCAACCCAACCCATTGTGGGATTCTTTCTCTTCCACCCAGCAGAATAAACCCAGACTAATGGGGTAAAGAAAACAATTAGTGCCAAGGTAATGAGCCATTTCAGCTTGGCTGGGATTTGTTTTCAGCACCCCTTTTGCCTCTCCAAGAGTTTTGGAGCATCTGGGGCCAGCAGGCTCAAGGAGGTTCATTTTCAGCTAAACAAATGTACAGTTCAAGGGATGGAAAAGCACAAAAATCCTGTTCTCACTCCACGGTCACCCTGGACTGAGTGATCCCAGAGTTTATCTGAGCCTGAGCTTGAGCTGGGAACCAGCTGTGGGCTGGAGAAAATCCCACTTTGGGTTCTCCTTGCCTTAAACAAAGACCAGTTCGTGGGGCTGATGGAGTCCCTGCTGAACAGAACCTGCTCTTGCTCAAACTCCCCATTTTTCTCTTAAATGGCACCAGCTGCCTTTTGCACTTTGTGGCTGGAAACTTGAGCCTCTAAGTGCATTATTGTGTGAGAAACTGGATTGGGCTGACATTGCCTGCTGACCCTGGGCTCTGGGATGAATGGCTGACAACAGGTTATTTTTTATTTTTCCCTCAGTGTTATTGGGATTAAACTTAACGAAGTTTTCTTCCCCTACCTGAAGTTCTGAAGTCAAATTTTGCTGCCTGGAACTTGCCCATTTCATTCTTCCTGGTCTTTTCTCTCCACATTGCCCCTTCCCTCTTCAGCTGAGAGCCAGTTCTTGGCAGTTCCTTTGTTTTGTGATATATCCCATTAGTGAACCTCCTGGAAAATGCTGGTTTTAAGCAGCTATCAGTGAGTGCAGGAGCTCTGAAATGGCCTTGGTGGCACCACGAAAGAAATTGGACTTTCCCTGCAACCGTGTAATTAATGGGCTGCAGGTTGTAATTTATGGCTGGGAATGGAATTAAAAGTAATGGAAACTCTGGTTTATATATATATATTTTTTTTTTTAAATTTTCATTTATTTGTGTGTGTATGAAACCCTACAAGGAGTTGCTGAGCTCCTTTGGAGTTGCTCACATCCAAAGCCCACACGTGGTGCCTGTGCTCAACCTGTCCTAAAATCCCCTCTTCCTTCTCTCCTTGATCTTGGGGCCCATCCCAGACATTTGGACATCCCAGACATTCCTTATTTCACAATTAAATTATTCCCTTGGCAGGAACGAGAGAGAGGGGGAAGGTGTGGGCTGCCTGCTGCCACTGTCACATCACGAGGACCGTGGGGTTGTGGCTCCTGTTTCCTGCCACTCCAGGGCTGCTGGGATGTTCCTGGAAGCCCTCCCTCTTCCTAAACCCAGTCCCAGGCCATCCCTGTGGGTGCCCAGCCCAGCTGGGAGAGGGGCAGTGTTGGATGTGCCAGGAGGGATTTGTGCTGCTCAGGGCAGGGCAGTTGGTGTCCCATCCCCAATTCCTGCTCTCTCCTGGATTTAAGCCCAGCCTGGATGCAGCTCAGGGTGGTGACTCTGCAAACAGATGAGATCTTGCCTTTACTCACTCATCCCTCAGTGAGTAAAATTTGGGGGATTTTTCTCTTTTCCCTTCAGCTTTCCATTCTCCCTGCTTCCATTCACTTCCAGGTCAAGTCATGATGACATTCCATCATTATCCTTTTATCCTGTAATTATATTGAGGCTGCTGATGGATTTTTCTCCTGCTTGATGGCTTCATCTTTGAGGCAATCCCTCATGGAAGCACCTTGCTGTAATGATGTATTTCACTAATAATGCAGTGATAGCTCATTGCAGTGACACAGCTATGGTGATGTATTAAGGTGATAGAAAGCACTATAATGCTATAAAACTTAAGATAATGTTCACCCAGCAGAGCATTTCATTTAATTATAGGATAAAATATGTTTTGCCCATTTAAGCAGCAGAAGTTGAGGACAAAGCCATCAATACTGAGCTCATGGGGGACACGGCGGGAGCAGGGGTGACGAAACAGCACCCTTTAATCAGATTAAATTGTGGTAAAAGGCAAATCCTGAACATTTTACTGATGGCTGCTAATTGATGGTCTGCTCAGAGCAGAAGGGAAGCTAAACAACTAGAAATTATTTTCCAATAGAGTCAATGAAGGTCATTGAGGCTTTTATTTCCCAGGTGCTGAGATGTCTAATTAACTTTCTGCCATCCCTGAGATGCAGCCAGCCAGAAATCACAATCACAGGAGATGGGCTGGAGGTGCAGCTTTGCCAGGGGGGATCAGCCCCAGCCCTGGGGCAGCTGAGGGAGCTGGGAAAGGGGCTCAGCCTGGAGCAAAGGAGGCTCAGGGGGGACCTTGTGGCTCTGCACAAGTCCCTGACAGGAGGGGGCAGCCGGGGGGATCGGGCTCTGCTCCCAGGTAACAGGGACAGGAGGAGAGGGAACGGCCTCAGGCTGGGCCAGGGGAGGTTTGGGTGGATATTGGGGAAATTCCTTCCTGGAAAGGGTTGTCAGGCCTTGGAATTGGAGTCCCCATCCCCGGAGGTGCCCAAGGAAGGCCTGGATGGCACTCAGAGCTCTGGGCTGGGACAAGGTGGGGATCAGGCACAGCTGGCACTCGATGTTCCTGGAGGGCTTTTCCAACCCCAGTGATTCTGGGATTCCCCCAGGGACACTGAAGGTGGGAACGTGGCCAGGTGCAGTTTCCTGGGTGAAGTTTTATGGGAGGATATTCCAGGGGCTGGGGGTGTCACTCAGTGCCCCTGGCTGGGGATGTGGCTTTGGGCTACTTCAGCTGATGAAGGGGTTAAAGACCTCGTCAGTTTGAACCACTTTGAAATGCTTGGCTTGGGAATAGTTTTAAACTGTTTCCCTCTGGTCCTTCCTCTTGGTCATTCCCTTGTTTCTGGTCCTGTCCCAGGCTGGGTTGGGAGCCCTGGCTCACTCTGGAGAGGAGCAAAATAACAAAAGAGGAATTAAGGCTTGGACACTTCTCCTGTGGGGAAAGGCTGGGAGAGCTGGGGGTGCTCACCTGGAGAGGAGAAGGCTCCAGAGAGACCTCAGAACCCCTGCCAGGGCTTAAAGGGGCTCCAGGAGAGCTGGAGAGGGACTGGGGACAAGGGATGGAGGGACAGGACACAGGGAATGGCTTCCCACTGCCAGAGGGCAGGGATGGATGGGAGATTGGGCAGGAATTGTTCCCTGGGAGGGGGGGCAGGCCCTGGCACAGGGTGCCCAGAGAAGCTGTGGCTGCCCCTGGATCCCTGGCAGTGCCCAAGGCCAGGCTGGACATTGGGGCTTGGAGCAGCCTGGGACAGTGGGAGGAGGTGGAAAGAGATGATCCTTAAAGCCCCTTTTTCCTCCCAAACCGTTGTGTGATTCTATGAAGACATCCCAAAAGAAAATTCCATTAATTTATCAGGAACATGGTGGGAGCTGCACTCACAAGTCAGGTGGGATTTTTTTGGCAATACTCCCCCTCAGGCTGGGCTGGGAGGTGCCGTGGCTGTGTGTGAGCCCGGGCTGTGTTTGGTGCTGTGTTTGGGGCTGCCTTTCCCTGCTGGCCCAGCACAGATCTCCCCTGTGCCAGATGCATTTCCTGCCTGGTGCCTCACAGCCCTGTTTGTTCCCAACTCCATTCCTGGGGAAGGATTGGATTTGTGCTCTGCTCCTTTTTCCCAGCACGTGGGGCAGTGTCAGAGCAGAGCTCCTGGTGCCCCGTGGGCCCTGGGCCAACGTCTGGGGACAGGCTGCCAAAAGGCACCCAAAGGAGAGCCTGGCATGCTCCTGCCAAGGGAGGGAACACCTCGGAAATGGGAGATGGCAGGGGACTGGCACTGCCTACTGGGGACATCTGGGGCATTTCTGCCTCTCTCATGGCTGGGCTTTGTCTGTCTTTGTTTTGGCTTTGCCTCTGTGCACCTTTTCCTTCCTGCAGGACAAGAAGTGTCATCAGAGAGCCATGGAATGGTTGGGATTGAAGGGACCTTAAAGCCCATCCAGTGCCACCCCTGCCATGGCAGGGACACCTCCCACTGTCCCAGGCTGCTCCAAGCCCCAATGTCCAGCCTGGCCTTGGGCACTGCCAGGGATCCAGGGGCAGCCACAGCTTCTCTGGGCACCCTGTGCCAGGGCCTGCCCACCCTGCCAGGGAACAATTCCTTCCCAATATCCCATCCAAACCCACTCTCCATCAGTTTGATGCAAAACCTCACTCCAGGATTTCCCATAATTAATGGCATTTATGATTTATAGTGGGGCCGAGCTCTTCTCAGGTCACTGGCTCACACACCCAGCCCTGGATGGGCCCTCCCAGCGCTCCCAGACAGGATTTGGGATGGGTGAAACCTCTCTGTACCAAACGGGGAGGATTCCTGGCTCCAGGGGTCGTGGTTCTGTTTCAGAGGAATTGGGAAGGAATTCCTCCCTGGGAGGGTGGGGAGGGGCTGGGATGGATTTCCCAGATTTGCTGTGGCTGCCCCTGGATCCCTGGCAGTGCCCAAGGCCAGGCTGGACATTGGGGCTTGGAGCAGCCTGGGACAGTGGGAGGTGTCCCTGCCATGGCAGGGGTGGCACTGGGTGGGATTTCATGTCCATTCCAGGATTCTGTGCTCCAGGTTTGGGCTGCTCCTGACCCCTCCTGTGGTGAGCAGCTGGCAAAGGGACATGGGGGAGATGTGAGGAGCTCAGGGGCTGCTCTGATACACAAAATGTTGGCTCCAAATGGAGCTGCAGCAGCACCCGGGAGCAGAGCCAGGCCCACCCCAAGGGAGCCAGGCACCCTGGCTGGATCTGGGGTTGTGAGCTGCAGCCTGACCCTGTTACATTGTTTTAACTTGATTTCCAGTGATTAATTATTCCAGCCCAGATAACCCAAACTCCCAGTGGGATTTACTGCCTCTTCCCTGGCATCTGGGTCACAGATATGCTCAGTTAATTAACATGCTGAATCCTCCTTATTTGTCTGCTGGATAATGGCCTGATTCATAATTTAAATAAGCAGCTGGGGAGATCTTTCCCTTGAACTATAGAAGGCAGGACACTGGCGTTCCTCTCTCCTCACTCTAGAATTTAAATGTGTTTGGGAAAATATTTTGGTGGCACTGGCTGAAATGGAGGAGTCCTTTGTGTGCCAGTGTCCCCACGGGCATCATCCCTGCCCTGCTCCCATCCTGCATGCCCTGGGAGCCCCTGGGAGCTCTGGGCAGGTGGATCCTGTGGGAATGGCCGGGGGCAGCTGCAATCCTGAGCCTTTCCCAAGGCTGAGCCGTGGGGCTGATCCAGGCTCCAGTCCCAGTTCTGGCCCCTCTGGCTGGTGCTGCTCCCAGTTGGAGCCCTGGGGGCTGTGCCAGGCACCCAGAGGCACTGGCCCAGTCAAAGCTGGCTCACCCAGAATGCCAGGAGCTGGGCCAGCTGGCTCCAGCCAGAATCCAGGGAAAACCATCCTTATCCCATCCCACAGCACTCCAGGAGGGGTTTAAGGCTTGGAATTATTCCTACCCCTTCCTGAGTCTCAGTTCCTCACCTGCATCTGTAAAAAACCCAAACCCAAGCGGGGACAAAAGGCTGGAGAAAGTTGGGGTTTATCCCTTCCAGCTCTGCTTTCCTCGTGCATCCCCACGGAATGTTCCCAGGGGCTCTGCAGTGTTGTCCCTCCCTCTGTCCCTCTGTGCCGGTGCTCCGAGGTGCTGATGGTGTCGCTGCTGTCCCTGTGTGTCCCCAGCTGGCTCGGTACACCAGGGAGGGCTTCCTGCACCTGGGGGCCCTGGGCACCACCACGCTGCTGCCCGACACGCGCTGCCTGGTGGACACGGGCAAGAGCCGCTTCCCGCAGCTGCTGGACTGTGACAAGGTCAAGAGCAGCCTCCACAAGCGCTGGAACTTCATCCAGGTGAGTCTGGGGCTGCTCCTCTGCGTCCCAAACCCGGGCTGGGGCACAGCAGGTGGGATGGGGTGGGACAAAGGGGAAACGGTGCCGTGGGACAGCAAATTCCAGGTCCTGGGGCAGAGGGAGGAGGGTAAGAGGGATCAGGGCTGCATTGCAGGACAATTTCTGATCAAAGCTTTCCTTTCTGGTAGCAGAAAGTGGATCTGGTTATGTCTGGCCTGCCAGTGACCTCCAGGTTCCTTGAAGAGTGAAATTCACTCACACACCTCAGTCCCAAAGCTGAGTGTAAATAACACAGCTTTTACACAAGTGTCCCCTTTAAGGGTTCCAGGTGTCCCTTGGGTGCTGTCAGCGACAAGGGACCCTCATTCCATTCACATCCTTTATTTGGAGAATTCTTTTATTGTTTGAATTGTGTTCCCACCCAGCTGAGTGCCCCTTCCAGCAGTGCCCTCCTGGCCCTGGTTTGCTTCCCAGGCAATGAATATCTTCATGTTTCCATCTTTCCCCTGTCTCCTCCAACTGCAGAACGGAGCCATCCTGAACAAGGGCACGGGCCGGTGCCTGGAGGTGGAGAACAGGGGCATGGCTGGCATTGACCTGATCCTTCGCAGCTGCACAGGGCAGAGGTGGACAATTAAAAACTTCATCAAGTAGAGGCTGAAAGAGTCAGGGGAGTCTGACCTGAGCCACGGCCGACTGGGACTGATCCGCCTGGACTCCTTTGGAAAGGATGGAATATCAACCAGAGCTTTATCCGTGTTCCTAGAAGAGGACCTGGGGGAGATGGGCATTTGTGGCTGTGTTTTGACCATCTCTGAGTCTCCCCCAGCTGATCCCAGCTGTGGGAACTGGCTCAGAACTGCTGCTCCTTCCCTCTGGATGTGCCACATTCCCTGCTGGGACGGCTGTTGTGAGCTGGGGCAGGCTGGGAGCGTTCGCTGACAGGGAATTTCTGCTTTCCCACACAGCTCCCAGCTCTCCCAAAAGGCTGGGGAGGTTTGCACCATGACCCTGGACAGACCTGCCTGGCAAGTGTGGAAACTGAGGAGCTTGGGAGAGGAAGAGGTCCTGAAGCCCCAAAGGAGCCGAGTTTGAAGGATGTGTTTTGCTGGGTCCTTGTTCTCTTTTCCCTTTCCTGCTCCTGCATCCAGCAGCCCTTCCCCTGAGTTTTGGAGAAGCAAAACACACTCCAGCAGCTCCCAGGGATCTTTCCAACCCTTAATTTGTTACCCAACAAATGCAGTGGAATAAACACCCTGACCTCCCCTTGCTCCCCTCTCCATCCTCCCTCCATGGAGAGCCCAAAGGGGTCCCCCTGGGAATGACCTGGGCTGTCTGCCTGCCCTTCTGGGTGACAGCAGGAATGTTCTCTGAGGCTTGAGCACCCCTGTGCTGCCTGGGCAGGCCTGGCCAAGGTCCCCCCAGAGCCCCTGCAGTGACAAGCTTGTCACCCTTCCTGAGCTGTGCGAGGGACAGGGAGGAGGCCAAGGCACCAACCAACGGCAGCTTGGCTGGGATTCTTGGCCCTGAAGTCACTTCTGGCCTGTTACTCTGGTGGAGCCACCTCAGCTGGTTTATTTTTGGCTCACAGTAATCCTGGCTACCAAATCCACCCGGGAGACCTCTGCTCGGGGTCCTGACGTGTGGCTGCCTCGAAAGGGAACCACGATCCTGCAGAATTGCTGCACATGGATGGACACAGGATTTGTCAGCAGGGAGGAGAAACCAGCCCATCTCCTGTCCTTCTCCCAGCATAATCCCCTCTGTGGCTGCCCTCTGGCTAGGGTGCACTAAAATAGATTAATATATGAGATGTATGTGTAAATATGTTTCCCAAGCTGGGATGTGCAGAGTCCTTTGCTGCAGAGCACTCATGCCTGTCTTCCATTTGCATCAGGATGAAGCTCCCTGGATGTTTAACGAGCTGAATTTCCAATGCCATGCAGCAGGTTTATAACTGATGTTTTAGTAATTTATTGAACAGAAGCAGATCTATTTCATTGTTCCTTCTACAGCAACGAGCATCACCTAGGACTGATTGTTCATTTAGGCTTTACAAGACTCCCTCAGCCACTGGGGCTATCTCTGATCTTTCCCTGCCTTCCTTAATGAAGTAAAACCTCTTAGTTGTCCTGACTTGCAGAGTAGAGAGTCAATGTAGAATTTTGCTCTCTTTTTCGCTGTTGCATCATCTCTTGTGTAATAAATCTGAGCACTTCCAAATCCGGTATGGCCACAAGTCTGTGGATGCATGAGCCAGCTCCCCTTGCCTTTGCTGCTGCCTTCCAAGAGAAGCAATTCCCTGGTGACTCCAGGACCCCTGAGGGATCTGAGACCCCACAGCTCTGGTCCGACCGGTAAAATGCCCTTAAATTGAGCATATATTGGAGGGGAGAGCCTGTGTGGGTCAGGATGAGCAACCCAACAGCCTCTGGATGTTGCCTGTGCTGCAATTCAGCCCAGCTCGAGCCCTGCCAGTGCCCGGGGTGGCAGCAGATGGCTTTTGTCACATGTCACAGTGGCGGGGTAGGTGACCCAGCAGCACTGGATGGGACCAGGCTGTTCCTTGGCTCCATCCTGGCTGTGCTGAGCCCCTGGGCAGGAGGGCCTGGCCTTGTTCCAGTCCCTGGCCCTGTTCCAGTCCCTGCCTGTCCCACGGCCCCTCTGGGATGGCCACATGTCCCTGGCACAGGGGCCAGTGCCATCCCCGTGCCAGGTGGCACAGGACACCCAGGGGTGAGGATCCTGCTGCTGAGCTCTGGGACCCTCTGGAATATTCCGGCTCAGAGCTGCCTTTCCTTCATGTTCCAGAACGAAAAGCAGCCCCTGGCTCAGCACGAGGAAGGTGGAGATGAGCCCTGGGCTCAGGGGCTCACCTGGGGCAGAGCCCCCAGGAGGTGTTGGCCCCTTGTCCCTGCTCCAGCTGCAGCTTCCAAAAGACTGGAAAGAGCCTGGAGCAAAATCAGGCTGAAAAGTGGGAATTTCCTCTGCTGTTCTGTCCTGACACCTTTTGTGACTGCAGGGTGACCCCGGGGCTGCACCCCCAGCCCAGAGAAATCTGTCTGAGCTCTGGGTCTCCTTGTTGCATCTCGCTTATCTCTAATCATCTGTTAATTGCTTTAAGAAGTGATCTCCAAGTGATTCTTATTAAATATCTGATTTGAGCCTTGCCTCTTGAGTGATTTTCAAAAGACTCTCTGCTGCTGAGATACAGAGGCAGTCATTCCTCTCCCTTGCTCATTTAATAGAAAAGTGCTGCTGTTTTAATGAAACTTCCATTTTTAAAAGAAATGGAAATGAAGGAGAGATCAAGAGAGATGGTGGGCACAGATTAACTCCCATCCCATCCCATCCCTGCTGCTGCCACTCTCCAGGCTGAGTTACACCCCACAGGCTGCAAGGAGATGTAATGTGGGCAATAAAGCATCATTTGCGTTCCTGAGCCCAGGCTGGGTGTCCCTAAATGTTCCTGGATGTCACCTGGAGCTCGGGGCACTCCATGAATCCATTCCTTCCATCCATGTTCCCCTGAACACCAGGCTGGTGCTGTCCTGTGGGGGGAGGGAAGGGTCTCTGTGGGGTCCCTGTGTCACCAAAGGGAGCACAGCAGGTGAGGGCACCAGGTGAGTGTCACCCGGGCAGGGGGCACATCCAGCCCCTGCTGGGCTTTGGAGCCACAGGGCCCTTGGAGGATGGCACAGGATGGGATCCTGAGCCCTGGTGGGAGCATTTCACACCCTCAGGACTTTCCCAGGGGCAAGATCCATGTTGGAAAACGGCTCCATCCAAGAGGCTTCAGAGCAGATTCAGTCCAGCTCCAGCCCTGCCAGTGCCAGAAACCCAGAATAGTTTGGGTTGGAGGGACCTTAAAACCCATCCAGTGCCTTTCCACTGTCCCAGGCTGCTCCAAGCCCCAATGTCCAGCCTGGCCTTGGGCACTGCCAGGGATCCAGGGGCAGCCACAGCTTCTCTGGGCACCCTGTGCCAGGGCCTGCCCACCCTCCCAGGGAACAATTCCTGCCCAATATCCCATCCATCCCTGCCCTCTGGCAGTGGGAGCCATTCCCTCTGTCCTGTCACTCCAGGCCCCTGTCCAAAGTCTCTCTCCATCTTTCCTTGTCAGATCCTTCAGGCCCTGCAAGGCCACACTGAGGTCACCCCAAAGCTTCTCCTCTCCAGCTGAACAATCCCAGCTCCTCCAGCCTTTCCTCCCAGCAGAGCTGCTCCATCCCTCTGCTCATCCTGGAGCCTCCTCTGGACTCCTCCAGCAGCTCCAGGTGCTGCCTGTGCTGGGCCCAGGGCTGGGGCAGCTCTGCAGGTGGGGTCTCACCTGAGCACAGGGGCACAATCCCAATCCCTTTCCTGCTGCCCATGCTGGGATCAGCCCAGGATTTGGGGTTCAGGGCTGGGCCATGCCCAGTGTCACCCACAGCTCCCCCAGGGCCTTCTCCCAGGGCTGCTCCAGCTGCTCATCCCAGCCTGGATTGATCCCAAGGTCATCCCAGCTTGAACTTGGCCTTGTTAAGCTCCTGAGATGCCCAAGGGTCACTTCTGGGGCTGTCCAGGTCCCTCTGGACGGCCTCATCTCCAGGGGTGTCCCTGCACCCTCAGCTCAGTGTCACCTGCAGAGGGTGCCCTTGATCCCTTCATTTGTCATTAATGAAGATACCTAAACACCACTGGCCCCAAAAGTGACCCTGAGGCCACCCCTGGTCACTGGTGTCCAGCAGGACTCCGAGCCATCGACCACGACCCCCTGGAGGCAGCAGGGACTCTTCCTCTGCAGGAGCTTTGTGCTGCCCAGGGCAGAGAGCAGGACTTCCAGAAGGTTCCCTCTGAGTCCTCAAAGCCAGAAGTTGAACTCTTGGGCTCCCAATGGCAAAGGCTCTGCTCAGGCACAGAGCAGTTTGGGCATGGAGCAATGTGGGCACTGATCCACTGCTGATGGCCACAGAGCTGGGCACTCCAGGGAGGAACGGGCACGGGGAGCTCTGTGCTCCTCTGCACTGATGGGAAGCCCTCCCTGCTTGGGTTGGGACTGGGAAAAGCATCTGTGGCCATTAGGAACCTCAGCTGCATTTCCAAGGACATGGGGATGAAGGATTGAGGCCTCTCCCCTGTCACTGCCACACTGAAATTGTCCTTCAAACATCAGAAAGACTTTGGGCCACTTGAGAGACAGAAATAAACCCTTGCAGCTGAGAAAGGTGAGGGGCTGAGCTCATTTTACTGCAAGGCCAAGATCTTCTGGGGTGGCTGATCCTGAGTGTTGGGGCCTGGAATCATTGATCTTATAAACCAAAAATTTCCCCAAATTAATGATGGCTTGAAGTGTTCCTGCAGGCAGGAGCCACAGGACCCCTGGAGCCAGGGGAGCCTCTCAGCTCCCTCAGGAGCTCAGGGAAGTTGGCACAGCTGCGTTGGGAATCTCGGCTGTGCCTTTTGACAGCAACACCACCAAATAAAAGACCAGCAGAAAGGAGGAGCTTCAGAACCCACAAACATCCAGGCATGCAGGAAATCCTGTCAGGAGCAGCTGGGTCCAGTGTCACATACCCAAGGATGAGAGTGACAAACACTGCCCATGTCTCAGCTGCTCCCTGTCCCAGGGAGGCTCAGCTGGGGATTTATGGCAGGGAAAAGGGACAGTCCCCAATTCCTGCTGCTTGGGGGGACTCCTGCAAAGCCCAGCTGGGAACTTGGCCCAGGTGCTTTGGATCCAGCTTGGATCCCTCTATGGGAAGGAGGGATCACTGTGGGAAGGAGAGATCAGTGTGGGAAGGAGGGATCCCTGAGGGAAGGAGGGATCCCTGAGGGAAGGAGGGATCAGTGAGGGAAGGAGGGATCAGTGAGGGAAGGAGGGATCAGTGAGGGAAGGAGGGATCCCTGAGGGAAGGAGGGATCCCTGAGGGAAGGAGGGATCAGTGAGGGAAGGAGGGATCAGTGAGGGAAGGAGGGATCAGTGAGGGAAGGAGGGATCAGGGAGGGAAGGAGGGATCCCTGAGGGAAGGAGGGATCCCTGAGGGAAGGAGGGATCAGTGAGGGAAGGAGGGATCAGGGAGGGAAGGAGGGGTCACTGCTGGGCGTGCAGAGGAGCCGTGGGTGCCCCGGGGTCACTCCCGTGCTCGGCTTTGCCCCTTGCCCAGTTTCGGCTGCCCGGGACCTTCATTCCCTTCTCGTTTCCACTTTGGTGCTATTTTTGTTCCACTTTCCCTTTGCCGTCAGTGCTGTCTTGTCTCAGTTTTGTGTCTTGGGCTGCCTCACAGCCCCTCTTTGTTCTCTGCAGGAGTTTGCTCCATCCCTGTCCCCTCTCGCTCCTTTATTCTCTGTGTGTTTTCCTTTGTTTGCTCCTTTTCCTTTCTTATTCCATTTTATTGCTTATTTCCACTTCGGATTTTTTTCCACTGTTTCTCATTCTTTCCTGTTTCATCTCTCTTTTTCTTTTCGTCTTGCTTTGTTTTCCCCTTATTCTTCTCCTGATGGTTTTATTCTTTGTGTGTGTTTGGATTCCTCACCTCCTGCTTTCCTCCCCAAGTTGTCATTTTGGGTGGGAAACCAGCCTTAAATTTTAACTAGAGTACCGAAAATCCAAATCCTTTTTTTTTTCTTGTTATTGCTAAGAAGAAGACACCAGCACAGCTCGTGACAGCACTGGTGCCCATCCTGCTGCAGTGCCTTGGCACAGGCTGGAAGGTGGGGATGGGATGGGTGGCCAAAGCCATGGATTTTCCAGATTCCGAGACCTCCCTGCCATGGGAAGGTGCAGACAATGGGTGGATCCTGGTTTCAAGCAGCAGAAATCCCTGCTGTGTGGGGACAGGTCTCTCTGAGGTGGTGGGGTGAGCCTGTAGGGTGTGGATCACCCATGGAGATCCAGAGGGGATAGGGATGAGATGGGACAATGTGGATCTCAGGAACCCGGACGTGCTCTCAGCTGGGATTGTCTCTTTTTCTAATAAGGAAATAAAAACCCCAAATCCTCTCGTTGTCTCTATGCTGCCCTGGCTGAGCTGAATGAGAGCAGAAATGCCTGCCCAGGTGCCCTGGTGTGGTGGGACTTCCAGGGAAAAACCAGGAGATGTGGGGCAGGAAAAGGGGAATCAAGAAAGGGAAATGAAGGGATCAGGGCCAGGTTTGGAGAGGTGAGCACTGGGCTCATCCCTGGCTGCTCGCTCTGGGATGGGTCCAGCTTTGCCAGAGGAAGGTGCCTGACCCAGCACAGGGAGCTGGGAAGGGTCAGCCCTGCCATGGCCACCAGCAGCACCTGGGGCTGGGTTGGGAGGTGCTGGGCAGGTGCTCTGTCCCCCAGAGCAGCCAAACACAGCCCCTTCCTCAGGGATTTTCATCCCATCTGGTCCAGAACTGCTTCCTCAGGCACCCCTGTCCTCCCTGACAGAAATGGGGTTTGTGTGTCGAGGCTGAATTTTCCTTTTGGAAACCCTGAGCCTTTCCCCTTCCTCAGCCCTGACAGGGAGCCTGGGTGGCTTCTTTCTTTCTGCTCTTATTTCCTTTGTCAGGTTTCTTCTGGTCCAGAAAAGATCAAGCCACAGTTCTTCTGTGCTTCCCAGTCCCAAACCAGCAGAACCATCTGGTCATCGTGGAATCCCAGAATCCCAGAATGGTTTGGGCTGCAAGGGACCTTAAATCCCATCCAGTGGCCATGGCAGGGACACCTCCCACTGTCCCAGGCTGCTCCAGCCTGGCCTTGAGCACTGCCAGGGATCCAGGGGCAGCCACAGCAAATCGGGGAAATCCATCCCAGCCCCTCCCCACCCTCCCAGGGAGGAATTCCTTCCCAATTCCTCTGAAACAGAACCACGACCCCTGGAGCCAGGAATCCTCCCCGTTTGGTGCAGAGAGGTTTCACCCATCCCAAATCCTGGCTGGGAGCGCTGGGAGGGCCCATCCAGGGCTGGGTGTGTGAGCCAGTGACCTGAGAAGAGCTCGGCCCCACTATAAATCATAAATGCCATTAATTATGGGCATTCCCGGAGCGAGGTCGTGCTCTCCCATCGCTTCCCCGCTCGGATAATTTCCTTGACCTCCTGTGTTTAAGCGGAGCAGCCCCTGCCGAGCCGCTTTGTTGCAGTTGATAGCGAGATAATTATAATGCCATCAGTGGTTAAACTGTTTCAGTAGCGGCAGGCCCTCTCCTCAGGCCTTTGATGGATATCTAACAGCTCCGCAGATCGCAGATTAATCACGCCTGTCTGCGGGCTGCCGGCAGCAGCGGGAGCGCTGACAGCAGCGCCACAGGCAGAGCACACATTCCCGATGTCAGGAAAACAACCACGAACACCGGAGGTTGATGTCCAAAAAGGAGACAGAACAGTCCTGGGACTTTATTCAAATAAAGGGAGAGGCCATGGGGCGTTTCCCTTGGGGTCTCTCAAATTTTTGGAGAACGCAGCCTCCCTTTTATCCCAATTTCCCGACCGCATTTCCCTCTCTCTTTCCCCATTGGCCGAGGTATTCCAGAGGTACCGTCTTCCCGAAATGCCTAATGCCCAAGACCCCCCTTTGCCAATGTATAATCCCCCCCTTTTTCTTTCCCTTATGGAATTTTATGGTCCTTCTCATGGTTCCTTTCATAGTCCAATATTCAGTTTTATTTATCAGCACACCTGTGATTTGTTTGTAAATGTAAATCTCTTGTTCCATTCATCAATCAAAGGAATTCTTCCCATTGTTTCTTTTATCTCTGGGTGCCAGTCTTATCTATCAGACACTGTTGGTGAAGACAAGTTTCTTCATTCCTTTCACCGAGATGCACATTCCAAAAACAGAATGAGAGGAGCGTGCTGGGGCTGGATGAGGAGCTGGCTGCTCACCTGCACTCCTGCCAGGAATGCAGCCTGGAACCTTCTCCTGATCCCTGGTAGCACCAAGTTCCTTTCCCAGGGATGCCAGAAAGGGGGATTTGCCCCTCAGTCTGGCAGGAATCACACAACAGTTGGAGTTGCAGGGCAAAAATGCGGCTTAAAATGTCCCTTAATATTTGATGGCTGATGGAATGAGGAGCCCACAGTGCTCCAAACCTCCCTGGGAAGAGGTGGCACATGAAACATATTTATTACCCAAGCCTTTAAACCTTAAAACCTTGGCATCACCCAGATGCTTCTCATGTTTTAAGAAAGGATTTATCCCACCCTGTAAATTTGTGGGGGAAATTATGGAAAGTAATCTCCTCCCCCATTTCTCTGTGCTTTTTCTGTTGAACTGCTCTGGGACACATCCAGTCAAAAATGCTCCTCCTGTTCCTTGAGGGGACCCAGCCATGCCCAGGGCCCTGGAGCCCAAAACTCCTCCTGCTCCCATCCTATGCAAGAGGGATGGGGTTTTCATGGAATCACAGAATATCCTGGAAAGAACCCCCCGGGGTCACCCAGCCCAGCTCCTGGCCCTGCACAGACACCCCAACAACCCCACCCTGGGCATCCCTGGCAACTCCTGGAGCTCCGACAGCCTCGGGGCTGTGCCCATTCCCTGGGGAGCCTGTTCCTTGGAGAAGTGGGATCTTAACTGCATCTAGAATCTCTCACTCAAAGCCTGGACTCATGTGAGACTCTGAACAGCACGGGAAAGGTGTGATTGTTTGCCAGAGGGTTTTATTTTCGGGGCTGTGATGTGACGGGAGCACCCGCGGTTCTGTTGGGTTTGGTTTAATTATTGTTATTTGTGTGTAAACACACCCAGAGCTTGTTGGAACCACTGGGCTGGAAAACTGCCTGGGAGGCTCCTGCTCCTCTCTGCAGTGTTAAAAACCTTTCATGAGTGTTATTTCCCTGCTTCCCTGCCTGCCTCAGCTCCGGGTGTTTATCAGGACAGACCCTGCGTGCCCCGAGCCGGGCAGGTGTTCCTGGGCTGGGAGTGATGGAGCTGCAGGGGAGGGATGGGCACTGGGAAGGGAGTTTGGGAATGGGCCTGGAGCAGGGCACAGCTCGTCCTGGGCTGGGAGTGATGGAGCTGCAGGGGAGGGATGGGCACTGGGAAGGGAGTTTGGGAATGGGCCTGGAGCAGGGCACAGCTGGTCCTGCTCCAAGGAGATGCCTGTGTGCAAGGTGCCCACCTCTGCTCTTTCCCATCCTGGAGAGCCAGGGAGGAGGGTGGGTGCCTTATTCCCTGCTGGGTTTGGGGTTTTCCCCTTGCCCTGAATCTCCCTCAGCCACAGGGATCTCTAATTATCTGCTGTGCTTCATATTGCCACCACAGCCCTCACTTCTGCCAGACTCTCCCCTGGGAGGTGTCACAGGGCACTGTTGTCACCACAGAGCCACTCCCTGTCCCCTCTGCAGAGGCTCCTGAGTTTGCCCATCCCTGTGTGTCCCAGAGCTGTTCCCCTCCCAGGTGCCCCTTGGCTGAGGGGGGACCCTGGTGCCACCCAAGGGGGCCTTACCCCCGTGTCCCAGGACAGAGCTCAGAGCACTCCCATCTCCGTTGGACACTGAGGTGCTGGCAGGTAGGAAATAAATCAGTTTCAAATAAGAAAAATTCCCCCAAACCGGTCAGAAACCCCAAGTGCAGGAGTGGCCTAGAAGAGGACAGGTGACCTTGCTGGGGACATCACCAGAGCAGAGGAAGAAGGAGGGCAGTGGGGGTCACCTATGGTGGGGAGTGCCCCATTTCCAGTGCCCTGGGAGAGCTCAGGAGCAGGGAAATAGGGAAAGGTGTGAGTGTGGTGGGTTTGGTGACCCAGGTGGCACTGGCAGTGATGGGTTTGGTGCCCTGGGTGGCACTGGCAGTGATGGGTTTGGTGCCTGGGGTGGCACTGGCAGTGGTAGGTTAGGTGACCCAGGTGGCACTGGCAGTGATGGCTTTGGTTCCCTGGGTGGCACTGGCAGTGATGGGTTTGGTGCCCTGGGTGGCACTGGCAGTGATGGCTTTGGTGCCCTGGGTGGCACTGGCAGTGATGGCTTTGGTGGCAGGATGTGTCCAGCTGGTCCCACATCCCTGGCTGTGGGGTGATGCTCTCCAGAGCAGGATCTGAGCCCATTTCCAGCTGTGAGTTGGGATTTGGGATTTAAGGGTGGGGGGCACTGGGGGCCTGCCCAGGCTGGGCTGTGCTGGCCAGGGGTGAGGCACAGGGTGGGAAAGGGAAAGGGGAGGGGAAGGGGAAAGGGAAGGGGAAAGAAGGGAAAAGGAAGAGAAAGGGAAGGGAAAGAGAAAGAAGGGAAAGGAAAGGAAAGGGAAAGGGAAGAGAAAGGGAAAGGGAAAGAAGGGAAAGGGAAAGGAAAGCTGCTCTCCCAGTGCCACCTTGTGCCGGAAAACCAAACAGCCCGACAGGTCTGCAGGGCTGTCACACGGGGATGACAAAGTCCAGGACCTCCCTGTGGGGCTGGCAAATCCCAAATGGCTTTTGGATGAGGCTGTGAAAGGCTCCCCCCAGAGCAGCCGCTGCTGAGAGTGTGACTTTAGGTGAAGCTTAACCCTGGCAGGCTGAGCCTGGCCTTCCCTGAAGGTTTAAAAATGTTTTACATTCTCCCAGCTGGAGAGGGGCACAGAGGCTGTGCCCAGGCACCCTCAGGGTGCAGCTCCTGCACCCTGTGCTCATCACCCTCACAGGGAACAACTCCTTCCCAATATCTCATTTAAATCTCTTCTCTTGGAGTTTGGATCTGTTCCCCTCTGTCCTGTCAGTGTAAGAAGTCCCTTTCCCTCTTTTCTAAACCCCCTTCAGGCCCTGGCAGGGGCTCTGAGCTCTCCCTGGAGCTTCTCCTCTCCAGGTGAGCACCCCCAGCTCTCCCAGCCTGGCTCCAGAGGGGCTCCAGCCCTGGAGCAGCTCTGTGCCCTCCTTGGGACTTGCCCCAGCCCCTCCATGTCCTGGCCTTCCATTTATCAAGGAGGGAATTGCAGGGAAGGAGGAAAGCCTGAGCTCTGGAGAACTCAGTGCTGGGACACGAGAGGGCCAAGAGGCAGGGCTGGAAGTGTCTGGAGAAAACAGGAATCTGGGGCAGCCAGAGAGCACCCAGGGCTGTGCAAGCAGCAAAAGCAGCAGCCCTGGGAACTCCTGGGCCTTGGGAATCTTGGACTTGTCCAACACAGAAATCCTGGGAACTTCCAGAACTCCACCTGAACCACTTGGCAACCCTTTATCAGAGGCATCTCTGCACACCACAAGTGACAGGGAGGGCTTCAAAAAGAGGGAAAGGGAGCCCAGGAGGAGGAACGAGAAGGGAAGAATGATAAATCTGCCCTTTGGAAAGAGCACCTGGGACAAAAGGCCTGGAATTCCCAAACCAGACACCTCTGGAGCACCCAGAGGGATGATCCTGTCCTATGGCTCAGGGACAAAGCCCAGGAAAAGCTGGATTTGCTCTGCAGCTCCTGCTGGTCCCTGCTCACAGTGATGGGGGCAGGCTGAAGGATGGGGTGTCCCAAGGAAGGCCCAGATTCCCGGGGGTCCCAGGGCCTCTGGGGGAGGCACTGCAGGCAATCCACAGTGAGTTCATTATCCAACCCTTGGGAATGAGATGGGAGGAGGGTTGAGGTGAGGTGGGGTTGGAGCTTCACTTTGAAAGAGGTGAATGGCTGGGAGGGGACTTGGAGCTGCTCAGAGGGGACAGAGGGACTGGCAGGGCTGGTGCAGAGGGGCTTTGCCTTCAGCAGCATCTCCCGGGGCTGGCACCTTCTTGGGACCAAGGTGGACAATTCCAGGGGCCAGGGTGGACAATTCCAGGGGCACGGGGAGTGAAATCCCCCACCTGAGCTGTCCTGGGCTCCTGGAGGTGCTGAGCAGGAGCATCCACTGGGGAAAAACCCTTTAAACCACACTGGAATTTTTTCATAGTAAGAAAGTCCTTGTAGATCACAGAATCATGGAATATCCTGAGTTGGGTGGGACCCTCAGGGATCAACCAGTCCAGCCCCTGGTCTCAGGACACCCCAAAATCCCACCCTGGGCATCCCTGGCAGCTCCTGGAGCTCTGGCAGCCTCGGGGCCGTGCCCATTCCCTGGGGAGCCTGGGCAGTGCCCAGCACCCTCTGGGGGAAGAACCTTTCCTGAGCAGCCCCTTCCAGAGCCTGACCACCCTTTCCGGGCAGAAAATTCCTCCTGATGTGCAGCCCTGCCCTCCTGGTGCCTGTGGTGAGCCCCTGCCTTATCTGAGCTCTCAGCCCTGACCTCACCCCCAGCACCTCGGGAGCTGCAGGGGAGTGCTGGGAGTGCCCCCACTCACTGACAGCTCAGCTCTTCCTCACTGGAACTGTGCCCCTGCTGAAAAAAGCCTCAAATGAAATATCCAGCAGAGCCGGATTTACGGGACTGGAGGGCTGAAACACCAACAAGCAGCACAGGGAATTGCAGCTCTGCTCCTCCAGGGAGGCTCCTGCAAGGAAACACCAGCAGAATCCAGTGCCCAGGGGCCTCACGGTGACCTCCAAGGAGGGGACAGCGGGGCTGGCACCCCTGCAGCTGTCAGGGTTGTGTATTTGTGCTGTAAAACCAGGAGGCATCCACTGGAACCTGCAGGGACCTCACCTGGCACAGGTGGGTGTTGACAGCTGCTCCTGCCCGGGAATATCTTCTCTCCTGCTTTCTGAGCCTAAAGTTTCTTCAGAAGAGCCGCTTGTCCAGCCGGGATCGCTCGTGCCCTTCCCAAATAAACGTGTGTTCACTTTCCACCACGAGAGGTCCCCAGGATCCTAAGGAAAAGAAATCCTGTTGAAAAATGCATCGGGGAGCAAGGCTGGGAGCGCCGGTGTGAGGCTGGGGAGGAAAGGGCTCGTCCTCTCACATCCCTGGCTGCTCGCGTTCGGATCCCTGGGCTGAGATCCCCAACGTCCCCAGCAGATGTGGGAAAGCTCAGGTGCTCCCAGCACGGGCTGGGAACTCTTCAAGGGAAGAGCCAAACTAGGGGAAAACCAGATTTTTCAGGAATGGGATGCACCAGGGCAGCTGTGGTGAGGTTGTTGCTCCTCAGTGGTCGGGCTGTCTCCAGTGGCTGGGAACAAATGTCCGAATTTCAGCTTCTTCCCCTTTCCCAGCCAAGGGGGGCTCATTCTGTACCCACAACCCTGTTGGGAGGATAAACACATTCCTGTTAACACATTCCTGATATCACATTCCTGTTAACACAGAATCCTGGAATGGTTTGGGTTGGGAAGGACCTTAAAGCCCATCCAGTGCCACCCCTGCCATGGGCAGGGACACCTCCCACTGTCCCAGGCTGCTCCCAGCCCCAATGTCCAGCCTGGCCTTGGGCACTGCCAGGGATCCAGGGGCAGCCACAGCTTCTCTGGGCACCCTGTGCCAGGGCCTGCCCACCCTGCCAGGGAACAATTCCTGCCCAATATCCCATCCATCCCTGCCCTCTGGCAGTGGGAAGCCATTCCCTGTGTCCTGTCCCTCCATCCCTTGTCCCCAGTCCCTCTCCAGCTCTCCTGGAGCCCCTTTAGGCCCTAGGAGGGGCTCTGAGGTCTCTCCAAAACCTTCACATCTCCATCCTGAACACCCCCAGCTCTCCCAGCCTGGCTCCAGAGGGGCTCCAGCTCCTGGAGCAGCCCCGTGGCCTCCTCTGGATTCATTCCCACAGACCCACATCCTCCCTGTGCTGGGGACAGTTGTTGCTCTCTTTCTTCCACAAACTGAAGGATCCTCCCATCCAACCCCAACCTTCCCTGGTGCAAATGCCTTTTGAGAGAGTCCCTCTGTGCCAAGGGCTGGGGGTGTCACCTTGTCCTTCCCCTGGCATCTCCGCATTCCCCTGGCTCCCAAAGACACTGGCTTGTGAGTCTGAGGCAGAAACTCGGGATCTGTGCTGTTCTTTGAGTCTGGGAACTCTTTAGAGAGGGTCTGTAGCACTGAAAGTCGTTCCAGACCTTTCTGATCAATACTTCAGCTGCTGAAAGAGTTGCTTGAAAAGGCCTCGAGGGACAGAGCTTAGTCCATGTAAACACTGATATTGTCCTAACCTGATCCTCATCGATCCCCTTGGCCACCCAGAGCTCTCACAGGGGTGGTTTATGCTGAGGCACAGGTGGCAGCAGTGGCACTGGAACCTCACCGTGAGGTTCTGAGGTGACCAGGACTGCACTGAGATATTTCCCTCCCCCTTTTCCTTCCCTCTCTCCCTTCTCCAGGCTTTTCCTTGGCTCCATGGGTCCCTGATTGCCACCCCCTGGGCACCATCAGCTGTCCCCTTCTCTCTCCTCACTGATCCTCAGTGTCTGTCCCTGAGCCCTGCTCCAGCTGGGAATTCAGCTCTGCCCCCCCTGGCACAGGGATTCCATGGACAGGGGTGCCATGCTGAGCAGGAAAGCTCTGCCCTCGGCTCCTGAGGGGCAGGAGGCCCTTTGGGTGAGGGGTTTCCACTTTCAGAGCCCACAGATCCCTGCCAGTCCCTTCTGCATCCCGGGATCCAGGCGGGGCTGAGCCTGTGGGGAGCAGTGCTCAGCCACCAAAGTCCTGCTGCAGGGAGGGGTGACAGCCTGAGGACAGCGAGGGGACAGAGAGACAGCTGGGTTTAGGTGGTGGTTATTAAAGAAGAGCCCAGATCTGGACTGGATTCCTGGTGGAAAACACAGACAGACTCTAGAGAAGCCTTCCAGGGCTGAAAGGGGCTCCAGGAGAGATGGAGAGGGACTGGGGACAAGGAATGGAGGGACAGGACACAGGGAATGGCTTCAAATTTACAGAGTGTGGGTTAGGTGGGATATTGGGCAGGAGTTGTTCCCTGGCAGGGTGGGCAGGCCCTGGCACAGGGTACCCAGAGAAGCTGTGGCTGCCCCTGGATCCCTGGCAGTGCCCAAGGCCAGGCTGGACATTGGGGCTTGGAGCAGCCTGGGACAGTGGGAGGTGTCCCTGCCCATGGCAGGGGTGGCACTGGATGGGCTTTGAGATCCCTCCAACCCAAACCATTCCCTGATTTCGTGACAGCCCCTTCTGAGGGGATCTGGCAGGGGATGAGGCTCTGTCCCAGCAAGGCCTGTCCAGCTCCATGGGATTTCTTCCAGCCCTGGCTCCTGCAGGGCTGAGGCAGCCCTTCCATGGAGGGCAGCACTGACTGACCCAGAAGAGCTGGGATTATCCTGCATCCTGCACTGACAGCCTGTTATGGCCCCAGGGGCCTGGGAGGAATGGCAGGAACTGGCTGTTTGGAGGAAAGGGGGGAATAAAAGGCACAAAAGGGATGTTTGTCCCAAAGGTGCCATCTCTTGATGGTGCAATCAGAGAAGAGCACAGCTACAGCAGGAATTGTGTGCTCTGGGATGTCCCAGAGCCTCTGGGTGTGCCCCCATCCTTTTCCCAGTGATCCTGCTCCCTTCAGATATCCTGGGGCTGTTTTCTCACCGTGCCCTGGCCATTTTCCAAAGCAGGAGAGGATGCAGGCAGTGATTATTTCTGAGAGAGCCGCTCCAAGGGCTGTGATAAAAGCTGGGAGCTCTGAGCTGTTGTTGGTGTGATATCAGCCCACACAAAGGGCTGTTCTCCCTGCCCAGCCCGCAATTGGAATCACTCAGCCATGGCTTGTAAAGCCCTGGCTCTGCCAGGCCTGCCCAGAAAGGCTCCCACCTTGCACACAGATTATTGTCAGGAGTGCAGTGAACCTGCTCTGGAGCCAGCCCTGCCTGGCACAGCCACAGCTCCACTCACGGGGCATCTCCTCTCACCACTAGATGTCAGAAACTGGTTTTTTTCCTCATTTTCAGAACCTGCTTTCCCTGCTCTCAGCTGCTCCATCACTTGATGAAGGCAGTCACGTTGATAATCCCTGAATAAACTCCTCTTTTTTGGATTTTGGGCATTTTTTTCCCCTCTAAGTCATGCTTAGCTTCACGCTTTTTTTCCCACCTCGCACACACGTGCCAGCACATTCTTGCTGCCATGCTGCAAATGCCACACTGTGGCACGTCTGCTGCAAGCTCACAGCTCTTTTGGGCTTTGATTTGCATTTTTAACTTTCAGCTGCTCCAGCATCTTCCCTGAAAGTGCTAGTGACATTCCTGTTCTGTTGCTGAGCAGAAAAAAGGTTGAAGTTTAGCTTTTCTCATTTAAGTCCAGCTCAGAGCTCATTCTGTGCCCGCTCTGTGCTGAGCCTGGGAAGCTAAAGCCAAACCCAGGCCAGAGCAGGCTGCATTTTGTCCAGAGGTGATGACCCCTAACAGAGGCACTTGGGAAGTGGCCCAACAAACCCCTCTGCTCTGGGAATGCTCAGCCTGGAGAGGAGAAGGCTCCAGGGAGAGCTCAGAGCCCCTTGCAGGGCCTAAAGGGGCTCCAGGAGAGCTGGAGAGGGACTGGGGACAAGGGATGGAGGGACAGGACACAGGGAATGGCTTCCCACTACCAGAGGGCAGGGATGGATGGGAGATTGGGCAGGAATTGTTCCCTGGGAGGGGGGGGAGGCCCTGGCACAGGGTGCCCAGAGAAGCTGTGGCTGCCCCTGGATCCCTGGCAGTGCCCAAGGCCAGGCTGGACATTGGGGCTTGGAGCAGCCCGGGACAGTGGGAGGTGTCCCTGCCATGGCAGAGGTGGCACTGGATGGGCTTTAAGGTCTCTCCAATCCAAAGCATTCCATGATTCTCCAAAGTGTCCCAGCTTTTCCAGAGCTGGAGGAGCTGTGCTGCCCAAGTAGGACAAACCATCAATTCTCACACGTCACCCTGGTTCAGTTTGAGGACAGGCTCTGTAAAACCCCTGCTGTGAGCTGTGCAGCCCTGTCAGGCCTAAGGGATGGACAAGACCCCACGTGGGTGGTGCCAGACTCCTGGACTGTCTCCAGGAGACCTCCAGGTCCCTGATGGAAAATCCCATATTTGCACGTGAGGGGAGCTTTGCTTTGGGAGGGGTTGGCCCTGCACACCTGGGAGAGATCTGACATTCCTGAAGGCCCAATTACAGATCCAAGACAAATGCTGAGCTAAAAAAACAAGGGCTAGAAAACCTCCCCCTGCTCTTTCATCTGTGCTGCTTCCTTAGCACTGTGCTATTTCCCTAAGGAAAAAGAACTGGGGAATAGAACAGGAGGAAAAGAAAAGGCAAATGAAGTCATGCTGCTTCTTCAGAGCAACCAGGCTGCAAGGGTCTGAAATGCAACCCTTGTTCTTCCAGAATCTCCATCCCGCAGCCCAGGGGAGCTTCAGGAATGTCTGACAGCCTGGCCAGGTTTCTCTGCACCCCACACAGTTCAGGGAGGGGATGGGGATGGGGCCCCTCCAGGCTCTCTGCTGTTCCCAGATGTTGCTGCAGGTGGGGAGAGCACAGAGAGTGCTGGAGCACACTGACATTGCCTCAGAAAATCATGGCATCAGTGAGGCTGGAAAAGACCTGAGACTGCCTCCAGCCCAGTTGTGACCCAGCACTGCCAAGGCCACCCCCAATCCCTGTCCCCAGCATGTTCCTGGCCCCAGGGTGGCAGGGGACAGATGGAACCACCTGTGCTACGAGGGATCTGCATCCTGCAGCAGCTGCAGGGGCTGGGCTGGCCCTGGGCTCTCCCCATCCCCGGGGCTGCTTTGGGGCAGGGATCTGGGCTTTGGGCCTGGCCCCACATGTGGGATTTCAGTTTTGGAGTGGTAGCGAAGAGGAGATGTAATTTCAGGGAGTCAGTTGTGAAAGGGATGGAGATGAAAGAGCTGAGGAGCTGAGGGCTGCTCTGGATGTCGCTCTGATGTTTCTGTGGATGGATGTGGAAAGAAGGGAAGGAAATGTCTGCACTGAACCCCAGAGGGCCCTTCAGGAGATGTGGGGCAGGGCTGCTGGTTTGACCTGGCTGCCAAGTCCATTCACAAGCTCATTGTGGGAGCCAGCTGAAGGAGGGAGGAGTTGTTCTCATGGACGGGATGGATTTCTTGGAGTTAATTTCCAAAGATAAACACAATTATCAGAACTGCTCATTACCCACGAATTATCTCCATGGAGTGAGGATCCCCGGGATGGAAGATCTGCCCTGTCAGAAGTTTCAGAAATATCAAAATAAACCAAACAAGCCCACAAACTCCGAGAACAACAAGGAAAGCAAACCTGCCATAATTAGGTCCCAAAGGATGCTTATTCCCAGCTCGATGGAGAAATTAAGTCAATACAATGGAATGGTTAAATATTGACTGAGCTGTACTATTTAATCAAGGAGGATTCATACTGCTCCTCTTTCAAAAGAGCTTGAGCTGCTTGTTTTATTGGCTTTTTAATCAATGCTTTAATTATATTGGTGCTCTAATTTCATAATAAGCTTACATTAATTAAGGCAGCTCTTCTATATGCAGAGAGTGATAGGAAAACCAAACCAAATAAGAGGAATGTGATGTTCTTCTGCTCCAGAAGACATAAAGACTCTGCTATTTCCACTCATTTACTCTTGCAAAGGGAAATGACAGCAGGAATCTGTGGGACTCAGAGTGACCAGGAGCTCTTTATTCGTGCTTAGGTCAGCTCTGCCTCTGATTCAGTGAAAGATCTGTGGAAATAAGAACTTGGCTCAACGTGGTTTGTACCAGGTTGTGCATCAGGTTTCTGAGGGAAAGAAGTGTTTGGGTATAACGGAAGATAAATGGGGATCCCCCCAAAAATGGGCCTCGGAATCTGCTGGTGGATGTCAGCTCTACTTCCCTCAGAGGGATGAGGGGAGAGCAGAGGACTGAGCTGTTTGTTAAACAGGGACGTTTCTCCTGCTGCTTGGGACACTCACAGGCTCACACAGCCTGGGCACAATCATTGAGTTTTCCCAGAATTTTCCCCTTCAGATGGGGAGGAGTGGGTGGGTTCGGTGTGGGTGCTTCACCTGAGCTTGTTCTCCTGGATCAGCAGAGTGTAGGGCTCTGCCTGGACATGAGAGCAGCTCATTAAGCTGCTGATTAACACTGCTGATTAACACTGCCTGTGTCTCACTGCCACTGCCAAAAAGCAGCGACTGCTCCAGGTAATCATGGCTGGGATAAAAACCTGCAAGGAAAGGCCTTTAGTGCTGTGGTTGGAATAAATCAGGGACTGTCTCAGTCCTTTGCCCACCCCACCTCAGTGCCTCTGGGGACACCTCAGGCCCTGTGAGGTGCTCCTGGCTGGAGGTTTCTCCTGCAGCCCAATTCCTGCTGGAAATGCCAAAGGAAAAGCAATTCCTCGTGTGTTTTTCCAGAGGCAGCAGGCAGGCGGATTCCTCCTGCCGAGCAGTGGCTTGGGAAGGCAGCAGAGTGCTCCTGGTTTGGATCAGGGCAGGCTGGGAGCAGCCAGCCCTGCTCCTGAGCCCACCTCAGCATGCCAGGGAAGGAGCCATTCCCTGGGATACAGAGAGCAGCCCTGTCTCAGCCAGAGGCATTAAAACCTTGTGGTGAGATCATGTCTTGGACCAGGCTGTGTTTGGAATGCCAGGAGGATGCTGTTATCCCAGGATTTCATTGCCTTGCAACCAGGCCTTTGCAAAGCTGGACCCTTTGGATTCAAAGGATTTTCACTAATGAGGTCACTGTGGCTCGAAGGGCTCCTCTGTCCCCAGGGTCACAGTGACTCTAATAATGCATTATTTCACACTTGGACATGATGCAGACAGAAGGGGATTTGTGGAGCCAATGAGATAAGGTGTCCCAAAAGCATTAAAAAATGTCTGTGACTGTATAAATAAGTCAGTGGGAGCTGGAAAGGGACGTGTTGAACAGGCAGCTTTTTGGAGCTGCCCTCAGCTGATGTGGCCACATCTGGTGATTGTCATCTTCCATCAGTGTGAGGAGGCTGTGAGCTGTAAAGGAAGCTGTTTGCCTTGAGAGGATGCTTCATTGGTTTTTATTGACACTGGGCCTGAGCTCTACCTGCTGCTGGAAGCTCAGCTCAGCTGGGGGAGTTCTCCAACAATTCCACCAGGAACCCTCCCAGTCAAAGCCAGTGAGAGGGGTAAGGGAATGAACAGCACTGAGCTCCCTCTGCCAGCATGGGAAGGATGTCTCTATCAGTCACTGGGAGGGTAGCAGGATGTCAGTGTCTCCTCAGCTAAGATTAAAAGGAATTAAATGTTAATGCTCCTTTGGAAGGGTAGCTTGGGTGGAATTGCAGCCAGAACAAACACAGTGAAGGGATTTCTGCCACTCCTGGTGTGGGGTGTCTGCCCCAGCACCCAGCACTGGCTGCAGGGACAGCAGGACCTGCTGGGGCCCTTCAGAGCTGGACATGTCCCCAGGGTGGCACAGGGGCCTGAGCAGAGCCAGCCCCACCAGGCAAAACCCATCGTCCCCACCCTTGTGCCTGGACAGGGCCCTCAGGGACTCCCTTCAACCCTCGTCAGAAATCACCTGGAGCACGACCCAGGGACACTCTGTCCTCGTGGGGATCCCCTCCTGTGAGAGCCTTCAGAAACCACATCCAAACCTCTGTCCTCGTGGGGATCCCCGTGAGAGCCTTCAGAACCACATCCAAACCTCTGTCCTCGTGGGGATCCCCTCCTGTGAGAGCCTTCAGAACCACATCCAAACCTCTGTCCTCGTGGGGATCCCCTCCTGTGAGAGCCTTCAGAAACCACATCCAAACCTCTGTCCTCGTGGGGATCCCCTCCTCTGAGAGCCTTCAGAAACCACATCCAAACCTCTGTCCTCGTGGGGATTTCTGCATTTCCATCCTCCTCCTGCCCCCAGCACTCCCTGCTCCATCCCCACGTCCCTCTGAAGCTCTTCTGGCTGAAATCCTCACAGCTCCTGCTCTGGAGGGGCCAGCAGAGCCCAAGGGCAGGATGACACCTGAGCAAGGGCCCAGCCCCAGCAGAGCTACAGGACAAGAAGGAGTTGGGCTCCTCAGGACACACAGGGCTTGGTTGGGCTCAGCTCCGGGGAGGGACAAGTGACCCCAACTGGTCCAAGGCAGGAACACAGAGCACTGGGGAGCCTGGGATAAACGAGCAGTGGAACCAGAGCCCAGCAGAGCATCAGCTCTGGGGCAAAATGTCCCCAGCTCCAGTGCAAAATGTCCCCAGCTCTGGGGCAAAATGTCCCCAACTCCAGTGCAAAATGTCCCCAACTCCAGTGCAAAATGTCCCCAGCTCCAGTGCAAAATGTCCCAAACTCCGGGGCAAAATGTCCCCAGCTCCAGTGTAAAATGTCCCCAACTCCAGAGTAAAATGTCCCCAGCTCCAGTGCAAAATGTCCCAAACTCCGGGGCAAAATGTCCCCAACTCCAGGGCAAAATGTCCCCAGCCCCAGGGCAGCTGAGCAGTTTGACCCTGGCCGGATGCCAGGCACCCACGAGAGCCCCTCACTCAGCCTCCCCTGCTACAGCTGCACAGAGGAGACCAAATTTACTGAAGGGTTCATGAGTTGAGATAAGGACCAGGAGACAACGCTCCAAGGGCAAAACAGGCTCGGCTTAGGGATAGAAAGTGAGTTTATTGCTAACAAAATCAGAGCAGGATAACAAGAATAAGCCCTTAAAAACACCTTTGTTCCCCAAAGCCCTCCCTCCTCCCCCCACCAGGGCAGACTGAAGGGTCTCTGGGAAGGCTGGAAGGTGTGATGGGCACCGTGGCCATGTGGAGCAGGGTGGCTCAAAGCAGCCCTGCATTCCAGCACTGCATTAGCACCAAATGGATACCCAGCCACAGAGGTGGCAGCCTCCTCTCCCAAATGGAGAAGCAGCTCTGGGCACTCCCTGACCCCAGAGCCAGCAGCCCAAAGAGCCAGGAGATGGCTCCTCTGCTGCCCTGGGCAGAGGGAAGGGAGGGCCCAGGCACACGGGGGACAGAGGGAGTGGGATGGAGAAGCCACCTCTGAGCTGAAGCTGTGTGAGTGACCCGAGAGGGGAGGGAGCTGCTCAGGAGGGGCAGCCAAGGAGACTCTCAGTGCAGCTGCCACAGAGAGACAAGAAGGCAATCAGGCCTCTCCCAGACATAAAAGTACTTAATTATTTTCCTTCAACCCTGGCAAGGGAACTTCTGATCTGGCCTAGTGAAGGTCACACAGTGACTCTCTGAGCAGGGGCAGGAATAGAGAGCCCCTGTCCTTGGCCAGGGGGAGGGGAGGGCTGGCCTGGCACACTGGGCTGTGTGATTCCATGGCTGGCACAGCAGAGCCACACCAGGGTGAAGCTGTAGGGGACACTGGGGCACAGGGTACTCTGGTGCCATCGAGGCACAGGAGTGCAGAGCCCATCTGGGTCTCTGGAGTGACAGGGGGATGGATGCCAGGGGGTGGCTGTTTTAGGGGCTGAGGTGAGTTTAACAGGGGACAGATGGCAAAAGCTCCCCCTTGGGACTGGCCCAGAGGCCCCTTGTACCCCTGGCATCGAGTGCCCCAGGAGAGGGCACTTCAAGCACCCAAAAGGGGATCAATGGGCTCTTGGTGTAGCTGCAGGGAATACAGAGAAGATCAAAGAGCTCTCCACTCTGCCCAGCCAGAGCTTCCACAGCCCCTCTGGAATGCCTGGCATGGCCTGGGGACACAGAGAGAGAGCAGAGGGAAAATCACCTCTGCAGCCACCGTGGTGTCCAGCAGCTGCTGTGCCAGGGGCCCACTGGGAGGGGGCTGCTGGAGCTCCTGCCAGAGGCTGCTGGGCAGGGATTGCCTTGGCCCTCCTGAGTCCCACACACGCCCTGGTTTTGCCCGTGGTTTGAGGTCAGGTGGATGCCATCAGTTCCCAACAGATCCAGGGGAGATCCCTGGTGCTGGAAGCCCAAACCTTCAGCACCACCTGCACAGAGACATTCATCTGCTGAGTTGCCCTGCCCCTCCCCAAACCCTGAGCCCTTTGGGAGGTCACAGAGAGCAGGACCTGTGCTCCTGAGCCTTCCCAAGGCTTTTCCAAGGCCTCTGCAGTCTCTTTGGTGGCTCAGATCTGCCCTGTCACAGCAGCAGCAGCCCTGGTGTCACACGGTGGGAGTGGACAATGACCTGTGGGGCTCAGCAAGCCTCACATCCTGCCAGTGCCATGGCACATGTGAGCTCCTGCTGGGCACCAGATTCTCTGGAGAAACCACCTGGATGGCAACCAGGAGCTCTCAGGAGAGAATCCCCAAGTGCTGATCCCTGAGGGGCTCTTTGGGTTCAGCTTTGCCTTTTGCCTTTGCTGCTGCCCTTCTCAGAGGTGCTGGAACTCAGCAAGGCTGTGAAAGGAGATGATGTTTAACTGGAGGTTCCTTCCCATTCCTTGATTGCCTGAAATGGTTTTATCTTCTCCAGCTTCTCCATAAAGGAGTCTTTATTCATGGACGATGACTCTGATTCATTTGAAAATGCTGCAATAATTGCAATTATGAACTGAACTCCAGCTTCCTGCCCGACATATCCTGAATGGTTTAAGCAATTTATCACAGCGGCACTGAAACTGCTTTCTCAAGAAATGCCAATACTTTGTAGCACCCCTGATGTACCAGATCTTTCTCTGAGCCTGTTACTGAGACCAGCACAAGCAAATCCAGGCCCTCAATATCTTTTCAGTTTTATCCCAGTCTTGTCCCTCTCATTTCTTCCCTTCTGCCCTCTGAGCTGATGCTTGGTTTTCCTCCTTTTAGGAGACAATTTTTTTAAATTTTAAAATGCTTGCAAGATTAATTTCTCCAAGAGGGAGTGAACATGGTGATCGCTCTCCCCATGAAAAGGACAGGAGTTTAGGAAATAATAAGTATTCCAAGTAGAATGTTGTAGATCCTCAGGATTAAAGTGGGGGTTATGCACTTTCAAACAGATTTAATTTTGGCAGGTCTGCGTTGACAGGTCCAAAGCTGGAGCCTGTTCCTGGTACTTGGAGATTGCTTGCACCATAAGAAGCAATTCCCATTTTCAGTATTTTCCAGACTTTTAGGTTCTCTCCGGTTCAAAGCGAGAGAAGACACTAAAATTGGCAGCAGCACAGTGGGAGCTCACACACACAGTGTGGCAGCAAACAGCGTCCCCTCTCCCTCGAATCCCGGAGCTTTGGTCACTGCGTTCTTCACGCCTCGTCCTGGATCCGTCTGTTCCCAGCTCCGGCGTGTGCCCAGAACGGCTCCTTGGAAACGGGGACAAGAAACGCTGTGCCCAGGGCATGTGACACTGCTGTGCCCTGGGTATGTGACAGTGCTGTGCCCAGGGCATGTGACAGTGCTGTGCCCAGGGCATGTGACAGTGCTGTGCCCAGGGCATGTGACAGTGCTGTGCCCAGGGCATGTGACAGTGCTGTGCCCAGGGCATGTGACAGTGCTGTGCCCAGGGCATGTGACAGTGCTGTGCCCAGGGCATGTGACAGTGCTGTGCCCAGGGCATGTGACAGTGCTGTGCCCAGGGCATGTGACAGTGCTGTGCCCAGGGCATGTGACAGTGCTGTGCCCAGGGCATGTGACAGTGCTGTGCCCAGGGCATGTGACAGTGCTGTGCCCAGGGCATGTGACAGTGCTGTGCCCAGGGCATGTGACAGTGCTGTGCCCAGGGCATGTGACAGTGCTGTGCCCAGGGCATGTGACAGTGCTGTGCCCAGGGCATGTGACAGTGCTGTGCCCAGGGCATGTGACAGTGCTGTGCCCAGGGCATGTGACAGTGCTGTGCCCAGGGCATGTGACAGTGCTGTGCCCAGGGCATGTGACAGTGCTGTGCCCAGGGCATGTGACAGTGCTGTGCCCAGGGCATGTGACAGTGCTGTGCCCAGGGCATGTGACAGTGCTGTGCCCAGGGCATGTGACAGTGCTGTGCCCAGGGCATGTGACAGTGCTGTGCCCAGGGCATGTGACAGTGCTGTGCCCAGGGCATGTGACAGTGCTGTGCCCAGGGCATGTGACAGTGCTGTGCCCAGGGCATGTGACAGTGCTGTGCCCAGGGCATGTGACAGTGCTGTGCCCAGGGCATGTGACAGTGCTGTGCCCAGGGCATGTGACAGTGCTGTGCCCAGGGCATGTGACAGTGCTGTGCCCAGGGCATGTGACAGTGCTGTGCCCAGGGCATGTGACAGTGCTGTGCCCAGGGCATGTGACAGTGCTGTGCCCAGGGCATGTGACAGTGCTGTGCCCAGGGCATGTGACAGTGCTGTGCCCAGGGCATGTGACAGTGCTGTGCCCAGGGCATGTGACAGTGCTGTGCCCAGGGCATGTGACAGTGCTGTGCCCAGGGCATGTGACAGTACTGTGCCCTGGGTCTGTGACACTGCTGTGCCCTGGGTGGGTGACAATGCTGTGCCCCGGGTATGTGACAATGCTGTGCCCTGGCATCCAGGCAGTGACGCACCTCAGGGGTGTTACAATGCCATTCCTGCCCATGGAATTCAGGAACCAGTTGTCCCCTGCCTGCGCAGGGCTTGGTTCCAGCCCAAGGTCACCAGAGCCATCCTGAGGGGGGCAGGGGGGACCCCCAGGTTCTCAGACTCCTCCCACGTGCAGGATGCTCGGGGCTGGTCCCAGCCCTCCTGCACCAGGGATGTCCCTGCTGCTCCCCAGGCACAGACGGTGACAGGGACACGGTGCCACCCCAGGGGGCTCTGGGTTATAAATCACATTGAGAAATGAGGCTCTGTCCCCTCATACAGGGAGGGAGAGGATGAAGAAATCTCTTCTTAATGAGAACTGGGGTGCTTGGAGATTTCACCACTCGTGGTCTGTGTGGTAACTCCATGGCAGGGGCCTGCGGTGGCCTCAGGGCATTGCCAGGAGCCTGAGAAAGCATTTCTGTACCCAAAGGGGGGTCAGACACTGGGACAGGCTGATCACCTGATTTCTCAGAGAGGTGCTCGATGCCCCAAGCCAGTCAATGCTTAAGAACAGTTTGGAAATTGCCCTTGAAAACCTGCTTTAATTTTTGGTCAGGCCTGAAGTGGCCAGAGCTGGACTAAATGATCACTGCAGGACACTTCATCTGAAACGAACAGAACTGTTCTGTCTGTTCTGTTCTGTTCCATCCCAGCCCAAGCTGGAGAAGCCCTTGGGAAAGCTGAGTGCAATGAGGATGAGCAGCAGGAGCTGGAATGTGGCAAACAGGGAACTGTGCCCTCCCCACAAGCAATGTGAGACTGATGAATTCCTTGCTCATTCTCTATCTGAAACCACCTCTCTGGAAGTTTAATTTCAATAATCTGCAGATGCCAAAGCTGCTGGTGCCAGCCTGGAAGCTCCACAGCTCCATGTGTGGGACATGCCAGGCCAGGGATGAGCTCCCCAAAGGCCACTGGGAAGGATGCTCTTGCTATTCCATCCACATTCCTCACTGAACATGCAGATGAGTTTAATTTCTATTTAATCAGCCTCTGCAAACAGCAATCACTTGAGAGTTTCCCTGCCTCACATGCAGTGATTACCCTTCTAACACCAGCGCTGCTCATACCAGGCTGGGGGCTCTCAGCCCCTCCAGGTGACATCTTTCACTTCAAGGAGGATATGGGGCTTTGCTGTGAAATGCTCTGTGAGCTGGAACTTGTTGGATCTGGAGGTGGCTCAGTGGCATCGTGTTCTCCTTGGGGCTGAGGAGCCTCTGGGATCTCTGCTCTGCCCCTGGAGCAGGGCCAGGAGTGGAGAAATCAGTGGAGCCTTGTGCATGTCACTCCTCACTATAGAGGGGTGACTCCAACTGCAGAGAGACCCCAGTTCTGGGTGTTTGCAGCTCCCCCAGTTCTGGGTGTTTGCAGTGCCCCCAGTTCTGGGTGTTTGCAGCTCCCCCAGTTCTGGGTGTTTGCAGCTCCCCCAGTTCTGGGTGTTTGCAGTGCCCAGTTCTGGGTGTTTGCAGCTCCATCAGTTCTGGGTGTTTGCAGTGCCCCCAGTTCTGGGTGTTTGCAGTGCCCAGTTCTGGGTGTTTGCAGTGCCCCCAGTTCTGGGTGTTTGCAGTGCCCAGTTCTGGGTGTTTGCAGAGCCCCCAGTTCTGGGTATTTTCAGTATTTGTGCTCTTGCCATGCAATTTGTGAGTGTGACCTTCAGTGCTGGAGGGATCAGCTGCTGCTGTTCCAGCTGTGGTGACAGGACACAGGGAATGGCTTCCCATTGCCAGAGGGCAGGGATGGATGGGAGATTGGGCAGGAATTGTTCCCTGTCAGGGTGGGGAGTCCCGAAGCTGTGGCTGCCCCTGGATCCCTGGCAGTGCCCAAGGCCAGGCTGGACATTGGGGCTTGGAGCAGCCTGGGACAGTGGGAGGTGTCCCTGCCATGGCAGGGGTGGCACTGGATGGGTTTTGAGGTCACTCCCAATCCCAACCCATTCTGGGATTCTACGATCTTTGATGTCTCAACACCAACCCTGGCCATTGCTGCACCTTCTGGGGAGCTGCCCAAAGTCTCCAGTGCAGAGAGACCTCCCCGGCAGGTGCAGCTCGATGCCTGCAGCAGGACAGAGGCTGAACTGATGGGCTGGAAGCAGAGACCTGAATCTTTTGTGAAAATCATGACACAGAGAAAGAAGAGCTGGAGCTTTTGCACAGCTTTATCTGCACAACTTCACAACTCCCAGAGTTTTGTCCCTTTGTATTTATAATTTTAGCCCAGACCTAGAGGCATTTTGCCACCAATAAAGGGATGACATTTTTCTTGCCCTATGGGTGAGGGACACTGCTCCTTCAATAAAAAACTGCTCCTTCTCTGGCCCTGAGCAGCCTGAAAAATCAGCTTTCCTGGACCACCAGCATCCTGCTACAGGCTGTGGGCCATGTGCTGACACTTGCATTTAATTTCTGTCTGCAGTGACACTCCTGTGATCATCTCAGTGCCTGTCACTGCGTGGGCAGTCATTTCTGACAGCTGTTCCAAAGCAGGTCATTATGGGCAAGGGGAAATTTAGGCAGTAATTAGGGTTAAAAGAGATTTATTGCAGTGTGCCAAGCGTGGCACTTGGCATCCTCAGCCTGATCCTGCCACTTCCAGTGGATTTATCAGCTTCCCTTTTGGGGAGGTGATGGTGGAGCAGGGCCTTTCTGCCCAGGAATGGTATTAGAGTAAAATAAAACATCTGTCAGCCATCCTTTACTGTTGTGTGCCCAAATCCCTCTATCCCTGGCAGTCCCTTCATTCTGTCTCCTCTTTTCTTCCCCCTTCTCCCCTCCAGGTTTCCCCAAGCCTTAGCAGCTGGCTGAAAGCTGGAATGAAATCACCCCAGCTCCTCCACAGACAGCCTCGTTTCTCAGGGAAAACCAAGGATGGAAATTTCTGCTTCAGAAAGCTGCAAAAAAGTAAAAGTCAGGGGACTGATGTGCAGCATTCAGCTAGCCTGGTGCTACAGCAGAGATCAACATCTGCTGTAATTACTTTCTTTAGAACTTCACAATTGTCCTGATAATTTTGGTAGGAAGAAGAACAAATGGGAAAAGATCCGGAAGATACTCTTGGTGAATTTTTTAATTAAAATGTTTTTGATTTGTTGAGGAACACTGAAAGAAGCAATTAAAACAAGATGATATTGGTCTATACTTACACGGGAGAGCCTTGCCAGGATTAACTGGCTCGGCCCAAATAAATTACTGCCTCTGGATTTGCATTAGCAAATACTTCCTGGAGATGTTAATCAGGAAAGAGCAGGAATGGAGTGGGTGAGATCATAGCAGCAAAGGCAGCCTGCAGGGTCACAGGATCCCAGAAGGGTTTGGGGTGGAAGGGACCTCAAAGCCCATCCAGTGCCACCCCTGCCATGGCAGGGACACCTCCCACTGTCCCAGGCTGCTCCAAGCCCCAATGTCCAGCCTGGCCTTGGGCACTGCCAGGGATCCAGGGGCAGCCACAGCTTCTCTGGGTACCCTGTGCCAGGGCCTGCCCACCCTCCCAGGGAACAATTCCTGCCCAATATCCCACCTAAACCCATTCTCTGTCAGTTTGATCCCATTCCTCCTTGTCCTGTCCCCTCATCCCTTGGAGCTCTCCATCCTTCCTGTCTCCTTCAGGCCCTGCAAGGCCACACTGAGGTCACCCCAAAGCTTCTCCTCTCCAGCTGAACAATCCCAGCTCCTCCAGCCTTTCCTCCCAGCAGAGCTGCTCCATCCCTCTGCTCATCCTGGAGCCTCCTCTGGACTCCTCCAGCAGCTCCAGGTGCTGCCTGTGCTGGGCCCAGGGCTGGGGCAGCTCTGCAGGTGGGGTCTCACCTGAGCACAGGGGCACAATCCCAGTCCCTTTCCTGCTGCCCACGCTGGGATCAGCCCCATGGATCTGGATTTGGGGTTTCTGGGTCAGCCTGGACCTGTCTGGGCAAAGTGTGGGGTCAGAACAAGACACTGCTGCAGGTTTGAGCCATGGCCAGAGGTTTTAGGTAGGGCTGTGCCTGAATTTCACTCAGGATAAGGAAAGGTTTATTTTTTTTCTTCAGGACTTGTATTTCAGTAATTAAATTCCAGGCCTTGGCCAGACTCCATTTAAACAAAGTGAGGAGCCAGGGTGTGAAGTGCTGTGTGATGACCTAATCCAAATCCCACAAAGTCTGGGAATGCTTCCACTGACTCCCTGGGAGCTGGATTGGACCTGCACCACCGCTCCTGCCTCGTGCCAGTGCCTCTCCCACAGCAGCAGCAGCCCCCAAAAACCCTGATGGGGCACAGCTGAAGGATGGGGCTTTGGGGTGGTGTTTGCACCTGGAGTATTAAATTAACCAATCAATTCACCACGAATGGAGAGTATTAAATTAACCATTCAATTCTCCATTAATGGAGAATATTAAATTAACCATTCAATTCTCCATTAATGAAGAGCATTAAATTAACCATTTAAGTCTCCATTAATGGAGAGTATTTAATTAACCATCCAATTCACCATGAATGGAGAGTATTAAATTAACCATTCAAGTCTCCATTAATGGAGAGCATTAAATTAACCATTCAAGTCTCCATTGATGGAGAGTATTAAATTAACTATTCAAGTCTCCATGAATGGAGAGTGTTACAATGACAAGGGCTCTCAGCAGGCTTTGGTGGAGCTGGGACAGTGGCTGTGTTTGTGGGACGGTTCTGGAGGGATTAAGCAGTTTGCTCTCAGGCCAAATGTGGGATGTTTTTCTCTTTTTAGGCTGCTTTTTTCCTGCAGTCAGGGGTGATTTCCTGGTGGTGTCACACCGAGCTGTGCTCGCCTCTCTGAGGGCTGGTGGGCACAGGATCTGTGGGAGCAGCAAATTTCAGTTTCTGGACAGCTCTGGTGGCTGCAGCTCAAGGTGCCAGCCTGGCTTTTCACTGAGGGCTGAACACTCTGACCTGCATGAGAGCAGCTCCCAGTGTGGGGTGCAGGTTTCTCCTTCCAGCAGGGAATTCCTTCAGTGGCTCGTTCTTCCCATGGTAAATACACAGCAATTCCAGGAGCACATTTGGTTCATTCCTGCAATGAACCCAGGCTCTTTCCTGAGCCATTCATTGGAATACTGTCCAATGACATGAGAGGTCAATGAGACTGTGCAGTGCCTTTTCCCACACTTTCCAGATTTGGTAAACGTGGATTTCCTGCAGTGCTTGCTGTCCAGAGGCGATCCCTGCCTGGATTGCAGGGATTGCATGGAATTGCTCACACCCAGCCTGTCACAGGATCACAGAGTGCTCTGGGCTGGAAGGGACCTTAAATCCCATCTCATCCCATGGGCAGGGACACCTTTCCCTCTCCCAGGCTGCTCCAAGCCCTGCCCAGCCTTGTCCTGCCACCTGGGGGAAGCTGATTTGCCAGCATCAGCCATTCCCTTTCCAAACTGAATTGAGGCTCCAGCAGCAGGAATTGTGGTGTCAGTCATTAACCCCACTGTCACCTCCTCCAGCAGGACGTGCTGGGCTGGCTCCTGTGCAGGGAGGGGAGTGAAGAGATCTGCATTTGTTGGGGGACAAAGGGCTCTCCAGGAGGACAAAAGGCTCTCCAGGACACCTGAGCTCAGTTAATCCTCACAGAGCAGCTCTCAGGCCTTGGTAGGACTAGGGTCAGGATTAAAGCTGTGCTCAACATCCTCCTCCCAGCAGTACCAGTGCCCCAAGCCCACCTGAGCTCAGGGATCAGTCTCTGGCTCTCTGGGAGCGATAAAAAAGGGCTTTTTAAGCAAGTGCTGACCTTTCTGTCTGAGATCAGGCCAGTTGTGGTTTTGCCTTCCAGAGAAGTTCAATCCCTCCCTTTGGCTTCCTGTGCATCTGGAATTGCTGATCCCATTTCTCCAGCCAGGAGCTCCTTCTGTAGTAACAGACTTTTAAATATGTAAATCTATTTTCAAAGCAAAAGAACCCCTCCAAATGTTCATGTATCTCTCAGAAGGAATAAAGGGTCTCTGTCCTAATATTTTATGCAAATCTTGCTTTTGCTCTTGCACTCGGGCATGAATAAATATCACTGCTTCAAAAGAGGAAAAAAAGCTTCATCAAAAGAAAAAAACCTTTATTTCTATTGCATAAATAATGGTAAAATTAAAATATTTTTATACAGATTATGTATTTACAGTAGAGTTTGGTTAGAGGGAACAGCTGATACATATGGCATTCAGTTTTCCTTTATACACTCCTTTATACACTCAGATAACTTGCAATAACATAGGATTTATTTCAGTTGCATGCCCAGTTAATTTATATTAATATTTACAGTATTTTGTACAAAGGTTTTTTTGTTTCAATTTTTTTTTTACTATTATGCTGCTGACTTTGTGAATTTTTGTCTGTAATTAAAAAGCCATGTCTTCCGTTAACGAGCCAAAAAAACCCGGTGAGTTTACAAATGAACAGTAAATGGCTGGAAAACATGAGATGGTGACAAAAGGGACACACAGGGACTGGTGGAGAACTTCCTAGAGATGAATCAGGAGGCATTGATTCCTTAGATCCTGCTATGGATTAAATGGCAACAGGCTGGATCCTGGGCTTACTCCACTTGAAGCCAATTAACTCTAATGAGTTATTTCTGATTGACCCTGGGGCCCACCAGGAGACTGCTCTCCCTTCCTCCCCAGCCCAGAGAAATCTGAGGGAACAAGAGCTGGAAGAGCTTTGGCTGCCCTGGAAGGGATGCTCAGGACTGTGACCCCATCCTAGGGCAGCTGCAGGGGGAATAGAGGCAGGAATTTGGGGACTGATGTCACAAACGTCCCCTGCACCCTTTGGAATTCCCCCAGGAGGGACAGGACGTGCCCGAGTGCTGGTGGCACCAGAGGGGACTCCTGGAGCCACCTCAGAGCTTCCCAAGATCTCCTGGCTGGCTGATGGAGACACAGGAGCAGCTGGAACGTGGATCTCACCTAGAGGGGGTCAATCCAGCTGCTGGTTTGGGATCCCAGCAGAGCCAGGCCAGGAACAGCTGGGGAAAATAATTGGGTGGGAAATGGCAACTTCATTTAGCAATGGCTTTCAAGGCTACAAAGTGTTTTGGTCTATCTTGACAGAAAATAAAAAAACCCTGTGGTACTTTCATCATCAAATTGTCAAGTACTGAGCTCTAGATCCAGAGGATTTCTTTTTTCTCCAATTTCCCTCTTCTGGGGCTGCAGTTGTTTCATAGTGAAGATGCCAAATTACAGCAGTTCTCCAGACTTTTGCCACTGGAAAGGTGTAAGTGGAGCACGCTCCCAGTTCAAATGGTGTTAGATTTTCTGCCCACCTTGCTCTTGGTGAAGCTTCTGCACTTCCTAGAGCTGCCTAAAATGTCCTTCCTGAACTGGAGGAATACAGACCCTGTCCTGATAACAGCCAACAACATAAAAAGATGGAAATGTTGTGAAACTTTTCTTTTTCTGCATTAAATTCCTGGGAAAGGAACAGGTTTTAAGTGATGCCAGGGAAATGTAATTGCACTGTCAGAGCACAGGAGGGTAAAATAATAGATTGAAACCCAGCAAGTTCTGTACATCTTCATCAGTGGAATGGAAGCGTGATTCAGAGCCAAGAAAAAAAGACACTTGATCAGATCCTCATTTTAGAAGAGCTGGTTTTTCTTCTTTCAAACGCTCATCCATAAAGCAGGAACTAAATCATGGATTACAGGGGTGGGTAAAATAAGGGACTTCATTCTTAGAGATTTTAATGTAATTCCTCCCCCTGCTTCTCCCCTCGCTGATGCAGGGCTAACGGGGGCTGTGCTCCTGTCACCTCGGCGTGGTGACAGCCCCGGCAGCTCCCAGCACGTGCAGGGACGAGTTTTCCATGGGAAAAGCTGAGAGTCCCCTTGTCCCTGGGCCCTCACCAGGAAAGGAGCCCCTCCCAGTGACCTGGAACCCCTCCCATTCACCTGGAACCCCTCCCAGTCACCTGGAACCCCTCCCAGTCACCTGGNGACCCGGAACCCCTCCCATTCACCTGGAACCCCTCCCAGTCACCTGGAACCCCTCCCAGTCACCTGGAACCCCTCTCAGTCACCTGGAGCACCTCTCAGTGCCAGGGATGGCCCAGGAGAAGTTTTGCTCTTCTGCACCAGGCAGGAGGATGCAGAGTTGGGTTTGGGGATAAAATATTCCTCTGCTTTCCATGGAAAAAAGAACAGTGGGTACTTGGCTCATCCAAATGGATTTCAGCCATCCAGAGTGGCAGCCTTGGGAATGTTTTCTACCCTGGCTTGTTCGCTTGCTTCCTACCTTAGTTCTGGATTTAAAACCCCTCTTTACTCGGTCCCAGCCTAAAAAGAAGGGAATCCAAGCTGCTGAAATTAAAGCAACCAACATCCAGCCCTTCCAGTGCACGTGTCCAACAGGTGAAACCTCTGGATAATCCAGATGGAATCTCTCAAATGAACTGGATTACACCCAGATATTCAGCTCTGGCTCACCGGGGAGCAGGGACAGGAGCTGGGGGTCCTCTACCCTCCCACCCTGCTGCTCACCCTGGACCTGGGGCTGTGATCACTGTCCCAGGTGCTGACAGTGACTGGGGGATTTGGGGGTGCCCATCAAGCACGAAGGAGAATTATTTTGTCAGCTCTCTTTTAGTTCCATATCACCTCCCACAGCATGAGGAGCACAGTCCTAACAAAGCCAAGCCTTCCTAGTTGAAATCTTTCAATTGTGCTCACATTGCTTCTGATCAAGAATTCCTCCTCAGTGGAGGCCTCGTGGAGGGGCTGGGCTCCCATGGTGGCCCAGGAGGTTGTGAGCAGGATCTGGCTCTCCAGGGCCACCAGCACCACCATCATGGAATATCCTGGGCTGGAAGGGACCCACAGGGATCTCAAGTCCAGCTCCTGGCCCTGCCCAGGATAAAGCCACTGCACCTGTCCTGCTGGACACTGCCCAGCTGTGCATTCCTCCTGGCTGCCCTGAAGGAATGGCTTTGGCTGTGAGAGCTGAGCAGTGTTCCTTCAGCAGCTTTTGCTGGAATTCCCTTCCCTGCAGCCTCCAAATTATTTCAGCATTCAGGAGCCTGCTGCTCCTTCTGCTGGCTTCTCCAGGAGCAGGAATCAGGATCACTGGGAAAGCCAGTGCTTGAAGCCAAGGTCAGGGGTGCAGCCTTGCAGGAGCAGGAACCCAAATCCTTCCCACCAGAGCTCGATCCCCACATGCAGAACCTTCCCAAAGTGTCCTCAGCCAGCCCAGGACAGGCAGTGCTCAGGCTGAGTGGATTTCACTCCCTCCTGAGTTAAACCAAAGCCTTTCTCAGGCTGAAGTCATCACATCCCTGCTGAAGCCTTCCCTGCACGTCAGTCCCTTTAATTGCACACAGCTCTTTGTGGCCAAGCCAGCAGAGCTGCTCACAAATTCCTAATAATTTCCTAATCCATGAGCAAAGGCCCTGTCCCCGTGCTGGGAGCTGTCTGCCCATCCCTGGCAGCCTGGGCCCGCGTGTGCTCTGCCACGGTGGCACCCATGTCACGAACAGCCAGGGTTGCCATGGCAATCTCCCGTTCCTCCAGAACTGCAGGGCTGAAAAGACACTTCAATTCTCCTGGAACTGGCAAGAGCAGAAGTTTAGAGCTTTTTCTGACAGCTCTGCTGCAGTCTGGGTATTTTTTAAAGTATGTTAATTAGCACTTAAATAGGGGTTTTTTTTCCTTAAAGTATGGGATGTGGGGTTTTTATTTTTATGTCTTTGATTCTTCTGCTTTCTCCCCCCTCAGCTTTTGCCATCAGGTTCCAATCAGAATTTTACTGCTCTATTTTTACCTCCTGTCTGTAAAAGCAGCAAAAAGCCCTATTTTTCCTCTCTTGTGTGGAAGAGGAAAAAAAAAAAAGAAAGAAAAAGGGAGATAAATGGATGTTACATAAATGGAGCCAGGAAGGGAGATAGGAGACAACCAGTGCTGCTGGATGGGAAGAATGGGAAGGTGGTGGGGAAGGAAGGGATGGAATACTTGGCCTGATCCATCCTGCATTGCCAGGAGTCACTGATTAAAGAAGGGATCTCTTCACAATGCCTGGAGATGGAGGAAGGGAAAGGAGACCTCTGGCAAGACATGACCCTGATTCGTAAGGGGAAAGTGAGGTTCCCTACAGAAAAATCACACCCCAAAGCCCCCAAAATCCTGTACCCAGTGAAATCAGTGGGGAGTTGTGCAACGAACTCTACTGACACCAGGCTATGGCTTTTACCAATATATTCATTATAGGTTTGGTTTTACAAATGGAGCTGTGAGGGGATGGGTTGGGCTGGAGAATGGCTGTATTTACAAGGGTTATAGAGCATGCAGGAGGCAATTCTGGAGCCTTCCAGAAAGCTTCAAGGAACGCAGACAATCATTGTCCTCGAGGTGCTGCTGGGCCTGGAGTCTGCTGGGGGTTTGTGGTGAGGAAATGTGGGGAAATGCCTGGTTTGGGGTTGTGGGATTGGGCTCTGCCCCGTGCTCCCCTCATCCCTCCCCTCCACCTCCATCTGCCCACGCTCACTCCAGCACAATCCCAGGGACAAAATGAGTATTCCTCAGTGGCAAGGGACATTAAGACTTTTTTCCCACTGCTGCCACCTTTCCACAGATCCCTGAGACCTGAAAGTGAGGATGAATTTCCTTAAAATGATCTCCAAGCTCGTTATCTGCAATGTCCAGCACAGAAAACGTGCCTGGGCTCCCCAGCACTGAGAATCCACACCAGAATATCCCACAGATATTCTGCTGCTGCCCTGTAGCAAACGGAAATCTCTCCATCTTCTGAGAGACAGAATCATCTTTTCAATGGAACATTCTGCAGTTCACCTCTACTGGTCACAGCAGAACAGAAATGCAGGAGTTGTGTGTTTGGAAAAGGCAGGAAAAAACAATTCAGCTGCTGTGGGAAAGGGGTTGTCTTTGGGATGGAGGGGATACCAGGAAAATGGCAGGAAAAGGTGGAGGTGGGAGACTGAGACACCTAAAAGTGACTTGAGCTTAAAAGGGTGGTGGGAGATAGGAAAACGAGCAGCAGATTTTTAAATTAGGCTGTTAAAAAATACAGGTAAATGTTGTCACTCAGACTGCTGGAAAACAAAGACCTGGAATGAGTGTTGGGGATGGATCCAGTGTAAGTCAATGGCTGCGGAGTGGAATGAGGGAGGCTGGGGCTGTGCAACCCCCTGGGGAGCCATCCTGCCCCTCCTGAGGCACAGGAACAGTCACCTTCACTTCCAGGAGCAGCATCTCAGGGCTCCTGGCTGTGCCTGGAGCTCTCCCAGCACAGGCACCCCACTCCAACACCCGAGTGCCTCCATGGAACTCCCTTGGAGCACTCCCTGGTCACCAGCTGGGAACCCCCTCCCAGGAGGGCAGGAGATCACCTCTGTCCTGGCGTGGCACCCAGGGGCACAGTTCATCCAAAGGGAAACGCACGGATTTGTGTCAAGTTTCAAAGGAAAAACACCTTCCCAGGTAACCCTGGCTCCTTGCGCTTCCCGTGCAGTGTCCCTGCTCTGCATCATTCCATCTTCTCCTTGCTGCTCCTTAAAATGTGTTCCAGGAGAAACACCCAGCGCTCCCCGGATCTGGGAGTCTGACACAGCTCAAACACCCGGGGCTGGGCTCAGGTTTGGTTCCTCCTTCTCCTGCTGTGCTTGGCTTTTCCAATGACCCCCTTTGGAGCCTGCCCAGGGGATGGGGGTGCTGGGATGGATCCTGGGAGGGAATGGAGAAGTTGGCTGGTCAAATCCACACTTTGCCATGTGGGTGAAAATAAAACCTCCCCCACAGGATGATGTCTGACATGGAGGTTTCACTGCAGATCATAACCAGGCCACATGAAATGGAATAAATTAAAATTGTGCAGGCAAGGAGAGGGGAGGAAAGCTCAGGGAGAGCTTCCCTCAGGATTTCCACCTGGGAAAAAATTCTTGAAGATGAGTATAGAATAAGGGTAAAACTGCTGGAGAGCAGATGGTGAATATGCAGAGAGGCTCGAGGAGAGGGAGGTTTAGCTGGCGCTGGTGGTGGCAGAGTCCCTTGGAAGACTTTGCACAAGTTCAGCAATGCCCAGGTGGGAAAACAAGGGGTGCTCCTCAAGCCCTGATTCACAGTCGGAAAAAAAACGGCCAACAGACTCCTGCTACCCCACAGTCTCGTGTCGAAGGTGGAGTTGTTGAAGCAAAAAATAGACATTTTGTACGGTGCTGGCAAATTCTCCCCTTTTTTCCTCCGAAAATACTGTACAAGGATGCTCTAGCTCCCCTCTAATGCCGTAAACTCCATGGCATGGTCATAAGGGAAAAGGAAAGTGAAGCTGGAACACATGGAACAAAAGGAACAGGACTCGCTCGTGGCAATGCTACGACCAACTTCCTGGGAATGTGGGCCCGGCGGGAGCTCCGTGGGATAGTCAGTGGGCCCTGGGATAAGGGCAAGTCACGAGGCTGGGCCTCCTCCAAACCGCAGAGTGCCAGATCCAAGTCTCCTCCGCGTTGCCATTGCTGTTTCGAAGCAATAATTCGGGACTCCTGGATATGGGATTATTGCATTAGGAAACAAAACCTTTAAAGCATTAGAACAGCCCTTTGATGTCCCTGCCAAAAGGATGTGGTTGGTTCACAGGACACGCTGCTGGCTCAGGCTCCTGCTGCAGGCGCCGGCTGTGCCCGCGTGTCGGTGCCGTGGGATCGGGGTGGGAGCTCTCCCGTGCGCATGCATGGCCGCCAGGACACCCCTCTGCCAGGAGGTTCCAGCTGTGCCAGCCCTACTCCATGCCGCTGCGCAGGATCTGGTTGGCCGCGATCAGCATCACGCTGATGATGAAGGCCATGGCGAAGGCGCAGATGAGGCTCTTGCGCACGCACGTCTGGCGGTTCTGCTTCTGGGCGTGCACTGCGGGGGCAAGAGCAGGGTCAGACAGGGCAGGGCTTGGGCTCCCTCCTGGAGCAGCTCAGGAATGCTCCTGGGCTCTCATTAGAACCCTCCTGTCCCCACTCTAACCCTGCTGGGACATTCCCAAACAACCCACTTGACCCTCCAGGGCATCCAAACCAGCCCATCCCAGTCCTTCCTAACACTTCAGGATCTCCTCTCCCTCATCATGGTTTTTAATCCCTTTAAATGCTCACAGAGATATTTGGGGTCAGCTGTGTATTTCTTTTAACCTCTTTGTGAAGCTGGAAGCATAAAATGTGTTGGGTTGGGTTGGGNTTCCACTGTCCCAGGCTGCTCCCAGCCCCAATGTCCAGCCTGGCCTTGGGCACTGCCAGGGATCCAGGGGCAGCCACAGCTTCTCTGGGCACCCTGTGCCAGGGCCTGCCCACCCTCCCAGGGAACAACTCCTTCCCACTCTGACCTAAATTTCCCCCCTTTCAGTTTGAACTAAGCTGTGTCTGAAGTTCTTTAATAGCAATTATGGACCTTGTGTGAATCCTTCCACCTCATCCAGGCTGACTGGGAATGAGTGGGAAATCAAGAAGCGCTCCCTGATGACACCCAGGCCCCCACTGTGGCGATTCCCAGGAGTATCCATGGTACATGAGTCACTTTTCCAAACTCTTTTAGGTTTTCTGTGCTTAAGCCAAATCAGATTTATTAAGAACTTTTCCAAGTGAATGCTTGCAAAATAATTGTCAAAAGAAGTGAGAGCAGCAATTAAAAACCAGATAGAGCTGGGATTTTTAGCACTTGCTTTATTTAATTTTACTTTTTGCTAAGCTCATCAGTGAGAATTCGTGCTGTGACTTAATAAAGCCAGTTCATGACTCTGTCTTGGCCTCCCCACATCTGAATGTCAGAACCACGTGTAGTGTTGGGGCACTGTGGAGATTTGTTTGCAAAGGCCTTGAGGGTTCCCCCAGGCAATCCTAGGGTGGTTATGGCCAGAAAAACCCAATTATCACCTCAGCACCACCACCGTGGTCACCACTAAACCAAGTCCTAAGTGCCACATCCACGTTTTCTGGACACTTCCAGGGATGGGGACTCCACCACTGCTGAACAACCCTTTCAGTGAATAAATTCTTCCTAATTTCTACTCTAAACCTCCCCTGGCCCAGCCTGAGGCCGTTCCCTCTCCTCCTGTCCCTGTTCCCTGGGAGCAGAGCCCAACCCCCCCTGAGCCCCCTCCTGTCAGGGACTTGTGCAGAGCCACAAGGTCCCCCCTGAGCCTCCTTTGCTCCAGGCTGAGCCCCTTTCCCAGCTCCCTCAGCTGCTCCTGGGGCTCCAGCCCCTTCCCAGCTCTGTTCCCTTCCCTGGACACGCTCCAGCCCCTCAATGTCTGCACTGTCCTGAGGGGCCCAGGAGTGACCCCAGGATGCAGGTGTGACCTCAGCAGTGCCAGCACAGGGGACAGGCCCTGCCCTGCTCCTGGCACAGCCCAGGTGCCATTGGCCTTTTCACACCTGGGCACACCTGAGCTCCTCTCCAGCCACTGGCACCAGCACCCCCAGGGCCTTTTCCAGTTTTCCAGCCCCTCTGCCCCAGCCTGGGGCATTCCATGGGGCTGTTGTTGTCACCCAAGTGCAGGACCAGCACTTGGCCTTGCTGACCCTCATCCAACTGGCCTGTCCAGGTGAGTCAGGGAAAGCCAGGAAATCCTCCCACACAGGATGGACAGCTCTGCCTGGCTGCTCTGGGCCTTGCTTTGCTCTTTGCCCTTGGGAAGGGATGTCCCTGTCACCTTCTCCTCATGATGGCCTTGTGACAATGGGAGACTTTCAGGTGTTTGACAACAACCACAAAACAAACCTAAAGTGCAACCAGGGACAGGCTCCAGGTGCCCACGTTTGGAAAGCAGCAGAAGAATATTTTTAGAATACATGGAAAAGACCCCTTGTTCTGATCCATGAACCTCATGGCACAGAGAGCCCTGGACACCGGGGTCTGAATCCCAGTTTTCTCCTCCATCACCTCCTTTGGCTGGTGCTCAGCAGTGCCTGTGCCCTAATCCCAGCTCCTAGTGGCCCCAGCTCAGTGCCAGAGGCACAGAACCCTCCTTAGGGAGGGTTGGAGTCATCCTGCCCAGGCAGGGAATGTGAGTGAGGCCTGGTTGTGTTCTGGGCAGGGAATGAATTCCCCCTGCCAGCAGATTCCTCACTCTCTGCCTGCACTGCTCTGCTCCTGGATTCCTTCTCTGGGGTTTATAAACCACACAGGACCAATGCTGTGGCTCCCTGCCTTTGTGCATGGTGCCCTGGTGCTTTGAAAAGCTCCTTCCTGCACAGCTGTAGTTAGTTCTTTATGTATTTTTCTATTATTTCTGTACTTGGAAAGCACTCCCAAGCAGCAGAGAAAGCACTGACACCACCAGCATTGCTGCCAGGGTGGGGCTGGTGATGGGAACAGCAGCCCAAGGCTGGGCAAGGGTTCATTGGGATAAGAAGAGTAAAACATGTTCGGTGTTTTTGCAGAAATGTTCCTGAATTGAACAACTTCTCAAGGGTTCTGTTATGAAACAGAGCCTGAAGGCAGCAGGATGCAGGGAAGTCCCAGTTATTCCTCTTTATCCAGTGGAGGTGATGCCTTAAGTTGTAGCTTTTATATTGTCCAGATCAGGACTGCTTTAGTGTATAATTCTAAAGCTCCATAAATTGTCAGCTGCTGTTCTGCTGTTCTATTCAGACAAAACAATTTCTCTCTAAGCCTGAGTTTCAAGGACACCCTGTTTGTCCAAAAGCCCAAAAATGTAAACAAGCATGGACAGCAGCAAGAGAAGAATGGGGACAAACTGGGGATGGGACTCCACCACCTGAAGCTGTAACTGGACAATGGGTTTCTGATATGCAGATGGACTGAAGGTGTGTCTGTCCAAAAACACCTGCTAGGGTCCATTTTGGGTGTAGTCTCTGTGAGACTCCTGCACTGCCTGAGGTGAACCTTGTAAAGGCCTTTTAATAAATACTTCTTTTATTCTTTTAACTCTGTCTAGCTTCTGTTTCAGGTCAGCCTTCTGTAAGGCATCAAAGGGACACCAAACACCCACGACAAAGAACCTACAAAGAACTTACAAACTACCTACAAAGAACCCCAGGGGAAAGGGGGATGTCTGTGGAGGGGCTGAAGGCCCAGCCAGACCCTCTTGCTGTTGGCTGGGAATTACTCCAGCAAGGAGATGGGTATCAGCAATCCCCTGCTCTCCACAGGGAGACAGAGGAGCTGCAATTCCTGATGTCCTGATTCCTGGAATTCTTCCCTACGTGCTGCCCTCTTGAATGTGAAGTTCCATTTAACCACCCCTGCTTACTGGGGAGGGTTTCCCCTCGGTTCCCTCCTTTCTCTAAATCCAAAATCTTTGAACATGGATTCTGTGCTTGTCCTGCTGTGTCCCATAGCTGGAATTGTCCCAGGGCTCGATCCCAACATTTGGGTGCTAGGGGGAGTTTTTGACACCCATGGGACACGCCAGGGGTTGGATGTGGAGCTGTTCATTGGACAAGGGCAGAGCCTGAGGCTCCTCTGGAGGAATCCTCAACCCTTCTCAGGGGGAAGAGCAGCCCAGAGGGTTCCAACATCCATCAGACCTCACGAGGCAAAGGTAATTCAAGGCTGGGTCATTCTTCATCTTCTCAACACCCTGAGGAGAGGCTGGTGAGGAGAACTCCCTCACTGGCACAGACCAGTGCCCCCAGAACTCCTCCCGTGGGAACTGGGGTCAATGGGGCCAGGCTGTTTCCAGGTCACGATGCCCACAGTGGGTTTGGGATGTGCTCCCAGCACTGGGAGCCGTCTCTCCTGCAGGAAGCCTGTTCCTCACAAGGGCAGCAGCAGTGTATTTAGAGTGGCCCCATCCCAGCCCTGCCACAGGTGAGTGATGGTGGCTGCTCTGGCTGCCTGCAGTTATTTTTGGTTTAACAGGTCACTGTGTCACTGCTGAGCCGAGCTGAGCGGGGCAGGGAGGAGCTGCAGCCCGTGGATTTGGGGGTCAGGGCTGAGGGTGGGACCCCCTGGCAGGCAGCACCAGTCCCTGTGACCCTGACACTGCTGTGCCCTGGCTCTGCACGCTGATGTTGATCAAGGGAAGTGCCAGGAAAAGGCTGCTGGGCTGTAAAGCTTCGGGAGCACAACGTAGCTGCAAACCGTCCTTCCCCTGTGTCCCCTGAGATCACACAGCCCTCACTGCCCTGCCCTGAGCACTGATCAAAACAGAGATAAAGCTGAGGACAGAACTGTGCCTCTGCCCTGGGCGTGTCCTTCCCCTGGATGTGACATCCTGCAAACGGCTTCAGTGTTCAGAGGGAGCTGAGGAAATCCTGGGCTTGGCCCTGACTATGATACAAATATTATATTTGGGGTAAAGTGTGTGTGGTGGGAGGTGCAAGGTCTGTCATCCACACTGGTATTGAAGAATATTTCATGGTCATAAAGACCTTATTATCACATAATGGCATCATTGTATGACAGAAATTTCACAGGTTTGTACTGATGGTGATATTACCTGTAAAACCTGCTCAGCACCTGAGCCAGCTCACCCAGGTGTGGAGAGGGGGAATGTCCAGGTGTGGAGAAGGGAATGTCCAGGTGTGGAAAGGGGAATGTCCAGGTGTGGAGAAGGGAATGTCCAGGTGTAGAGAAGGGAATGTCCAGGTGTGGAAAGGGGAATGTCCAGGTGTGGAGAAGGGAATGTCCAGGTGTAGAGAAGGGAATGTCCAGGTGTGGAAAGGGGAATGTCCAGGTGTGGAGAAGGGAATGTCCAGGTGTAGAGAAGGGAATGTCCAGGTGTGGAAAGGGGAATGTCCAGGTGTGGAGAAGGGAATGTCCAGGTGTAGAGAAGGGAATGTCCAGGTGTGGAAAGGGGAATGTCCAGGTGTGGAGAAGGGAATGTCCAGGTGTAGAGAAGGGAATGTCCAGGTGTGGAAAGGGGAATGTCCAGGTGTGGAGAAGGGAATGTCCAGGTGTAGAGAAGGGAATGTCCAGGTGTGGAAAGGGGAATGTCCAGGTGTGGAGAAGGGAATGTCCAGGTGTAGAGAAGGGAATGTCCAGGTGTGGAAAGGGGAATGTCCAGGTGTGGAGAAGGGAATGTCCAGGTGTAGAGAAGGGAATGTCCAGGTGTGGAAAGGGGAATGTCCAGGTGTGGAGAAGGGGAATGTCCAGGTGTGGAGAAGGGATGTCCAGGTGTGGAGAGGGGGAATATCCAGCTGTGGAGAAGGGGAATGTCCAGGTGTGGAGAAGGGGAATATCCAGGTGTGGAGAAGGGAATGTCCAGGTGTGGAGAAGGGAATGTCCATCTGTGGAGCAGGGGAGGTCTCTGCCCACAGGAGGAGAAGGGTTTGGGGCTGGTCTGGCATCCAAGAACACAGCCAGAGGTGACACTGAGTGGAGATCCCCCTTTCATCAAGGTGCTCCTGGAAGTCTCTGCTCTCTTAGGAGATTCCCAAATCTCAGTGAGAGCCACTGGGGCTCATTTTGACTTCATTCCTCCCCAAAATCAAAGGCCCTTCAGTGGGGTGGCTGATACATTAAAGGTAGATGGGAGTTGAAAGAAATACTTGAATTGCTGTTTGAGGAGTTGAACTGAGAAAGAAACTGATTTGAGGGTGCAATTCATCTCATCCCAAGGTAGCACCGAAATTAAGCTTGAGGAATTCTACCCAAAAGGCATCTCCTTCACTGCACTAATTAGAAGTGAGTGAGTGACCCCCAGGGAGATGCCCCAGGGCAGCTGAGAGCTGTCCCTTAGTGCCACAGCCCCTGGCCTGTAATTCCTGCTGTTGTGTCCTGTAGGGATCCTGGTGTTTGAAAACTGGGAACTCTGGGGGCACCAGTGGGGCTTTCCTGGGCAGCCTGGAGAGCAGCAGTGTTGCACAGCTGGCAACAGAAGGAACATGCAGGCTCCAGAGCAGCAGTTGAATCACCAGGCAGGACCACCCAAAAGCCCTGTCCTTCTTTATTCTCTCATTTATATATCTTTCTAAAGACAATCATGGATTGGTAAAAGAGGTTTACACCTCAATAAGTTCACAGGATAAAGACATGGTCAGTCATCTTTCTCCACCCCAGGGGAAAGGAATGAGAAACAATTTACAAGTGCAAAACCATCTTGACCAGTTAGGAAAACAAGGACTGTGTTTATAGAAAATGCATGGGAACTTCTACTACAAAGTCACAACCATGGAACCCTGCAAAAAGCAGGGTGACACAGCAGGGACACAGGCTGTTCTTCCCTGGCAGAAATGCTGCTGCCAGAGCTGTCACACACCAGGGCTGGCCCCTTCCACTGGGACCTGGAGCAAAACTCTGCCCTGTTGTTGACAGTTCAGCTGATCATTATTCCCTGCTGCATTTGTGTGTGTTCCCAACATCTAAAAAGGGTCTGTTTTGCTTCTAGGTTCTGCCTGGCACCAGCAATGCCAAAACATCCCACGAGAAAAGCTGTTCCTGCTGCACTTTTGGAAACTGGAGCTTCCAAAATGAGATGCTGAGCATTTGGGACCCGGGTTTTTTCTGGGATGGTTCCGCCAAGCTCCCAAAACCCTGCAGCAGTGACAGCTGGCTCCTGTCCCTAGGGATCAGCAGGTCAGTGGGCACCAACAGCTCCAGTCAAGGAAGAAACATCTCTTCCTCCCTGCTGCTCTCCAGGGGGATCACAAAAATTGTTGCTTGGCCTGATTCAGAGAGTGCTGCTGCTGCCTCCCTCCTGCAGGCTTCTTAAAATTCAGCTGTGCTCCTCTCCAGCTTCTCTGCAGTGTTGAACAGAGGCTGAGGGTGCAGGGTGGAGCTGCTGCAGCCATTCACTGGCCAGGCCAAGGGCTGGGCTGGATCTCCATCCCTTGCTTTGTCTGTGTCTCTGCCTGCTGCCCTCTCAGCTTGTTTGACCCCACAGAGTGCCAGAATTCCCCCAAATGGCCTCAGTAAAGTGGGGCTGCTGGGGTGGGAAAGCACAGGGGCTCTACCAGGGTGATGTGCTCAAACTCTGTCTGCACTTGAGGTAACTTCATGGAATCACAGAACAGTCTGGGTTGAAGGGAATTTAAAAACCATTTCACACCATAGGCAGGGACACTTTCCACTGTCCCAGGCTGCTCCAAGCCCCAATGTCCAGCCTGGCCTTGGGCACTGCCAGGGATCCAGGGGCAGCCACATCTTGGACAGCAAAGACCTGTTTGGCTGTTCCAAGCAGCAATACTTTGGAGCAGCACGAGTTCCTCTGGCCAAGGAAATGAAAATGCTTCTTCTGAGGTGGCTTAAAATGGGGACTGTCCTTGCCAGTGTCAGCTCTGTCCAAGGGCAAAATCCACTGCAGATCCCAGTTCTGATCCCAATTCCTGATCCCCTGTGGCTCTGCTGAGGGTAGGAAGTGTTTCCCCTTCTCTGGCTGCCTCCAAGCACTGCTCAGTCCTTGACTTTTCACCCTCACACATTGACAGGAGCTGTCCAGGCTGAGGCAGGTCCTGGCAGCTCAGAGCAAAAGGTGCCCAGGGCAGCAGGGCACGGATGCACCACCTCTGCTCACTGCTGGTGTTACAGGGCAGGAGAGGACTCACCCCAGCTGTTCCCTGGGAGCCTTTCTGGGGTTTGAACAGAAAACTGGAGGAGCCCAACACGGCTTGGTAGGGCCTGCCAGTGCTAAGAAAGCCTTTCCATGGTGAGATGAGGGAAATAAAGGTGTTTCTGTAGGGAAACTCAGCCTGGCTTGGACACTCAGCACATCCCTCTGCCTGCATCCCACCACAGAGAGGGGAAAGCCCCCAGCACTTCGTCCTCGTGCCTGGAAAAGGACCAGCTTTGCTGGGGCATAGAAGAGGCTCTGGAGCTCCTCACTCCTAAACAACTCCCTGCCAGCTCCACGCACCCTTGTCCTGGATCAGAGCAAGCTTTACAGACACAGGAGGAGGATAACGGTACAGACCCCCAGGGACTTCCCCTCTCACCTTCAAACTCCGTCTGGCAGTTGCCAGAGTTCTCGTTCAAGCTCTCCTCCTCGTTGATGATGATGTTCTCGATGTCCTTCATGGTGAGGTGGTCGCGGAAGGCGTGGTACAGGATGTGCTTCAGCTCCTCCAGCGTTATCCTCTGCATGTCAAACTGTGGGAGAGAGCCCAGGGAGCAGGAGTGAGGGCAGTGCCACAGTGCCCAGCCTGTGCCTGATCATTCCCACCCCTCGGGGCAGGTTTTGCTCTCTGGGGTTGGTTTCACTCTAGCAGTGAGTGCTGTCCATGGCTGTTGTTCTGCCATCTCCCTCGGTGCTGGTGGAGCAGCACAGAAACCCAGCCCTGTGCCAGGGGTGGCCTCCCGGGCTGGAGAGCAGCAATCCAGCCCATCCCAACCTGGAGAAAACCCTCAGGGATTCCCCTGGTAGCTCTCACACCTTCCATGAGCCACAACGTTGTTTCTGCCCCCTTTTTTACCTTCCAACCTCCCCAATTGTGCCTGTGTGGGAGGAACAAGCAGAGGACACTTCCCTCTGAGCTCACTTCTGCTGTGGATCCAGTAGAAAATGCTGTTCTTACACCAACCGAGTGCTAAACCCACAATTCCTGCTGAATGTGAACGTTTTGCCCTGGAAGGATGTTGCACATGTGCAGTTTGTGGTATTAATTAATCCCTGCCAGTGGTGCAGGAGAGAGGACACTCACCCTGGCTGCTGTGCAGGGCCAGGGGAGCAGAGGAGACTCTCTGAGTTTAGGAAAGAAGGGTGGAAATGCTCCAAGTCAGGATGAGTTTTTCTGACTGATGCTGCTCCTCTGTGCAGCCCCTTGAACTGAGGCCCTACAGCCCCAAAAGGGTTCATGCACAGCAATCAGGGCCCTCCAGAGCTCCTCCACCCCATCTGAGCCCCCACCCACCCTCAGGATGCCCAGAAAGGCCAAACATCTCTGGCTCAATGCCCCAGCGGAGGGAGGGCGATGCCAACTCACATCCACTTCTGCCCTGGGAGAGTGGGGCTGCAGCAGGAAATTCCCATTCCTTCCCCAAACCAGGCAGGACAGGACACAGGGAATGGCTCCCACTGCCAGAGGGCAGGGATGGATGGGAGATTGGGCAGGAATTGTTCCCTGGGAGGGTGGGCAGGCCCTGGCACAGGGTGCCCAGAGAAGCTGTGGCTGCCCCTGGATCCCTGGCAGTGCCCAAGGCCAGGCTGGACATTGGGGCTTGGAGCAGCCTGGGACAGTGGGAGGTGTCCCTGCCATGGCAGAGTGGCACTGGATGGGCTTGAGGTCCCTTCCAAGCCTTTCTGTGATTCTGATTCCCTGAAGGCAGAAAAACCAAACCCACAAATTGCAGCAAACCCCAAATGTGTACTGGCACTGGAAAATTGTCCCTGAGCCAGGGACTGGAAGAAAATTCCAGCAGAGGTTGAACATCAACCCTGATGAGCTGGAATGGGGTCACCATGTGCTGAGGGGCTGCTCCTGCAGGTGGGAGGTGACCACGGGGGTGGGATTATGGGTTTGCCATTGCTGGGACTCAGTTTCAGGTTGGAGTTTCCTGGGATGGAGACTCCAAAGGAATGCAGGATGGAGTGTTGGGTGAGAAATCCTTGGATTTACCCCCATGCAATCAGCACTGCAGGAAGCCACCCAGGAGGGCTGGGAACCCTGGGCAGCTTCACTGCCCCCTGCAAACCTCCAGCAGCACCCCCAGCACTGCTGCAAGGCAACCCGAGGAATGATCCTAAATTTCCACACCTTCAGTTGCCAGGAGAAACGCATTTTGTCATGGAACAGGATGTGAAGAGCACAGCTGCTCCCTTTTCAACATTAAAGACAGCAGAGTAGGGTTGGTGAGATTTGTTCATGCACAACAAAGCAGGATGGAAATTGGTGATTAAATCCCAGGGGGATTTGCAGCCCAGCTTTGAACTGGGCACCAAGGAGCCACTGGTGACAGTGGGGCACTCGCTATTTTTAGCTGAATCCCTGAGGAACAAGGACAGCAGAAACACCAAACCCACCAGCCCTGCTGCTCCCAGAAATGCTTTTCATCTGGACAGAGCCAGGAACTTTGTCTCTTGCCCCTGTTGCCCACTTCCCTGCACATTTCCTGCCACAGGGCTGGGATTGGTGCAGGGAGTAAGTGAAGGAAATTGGAGGAATTGGTGTTTCTGTGGATGCTGGATAAAAGCAGATGGATGAGTACAAATCTGCCTGTGTTTACAGGAATATTGCAGGGCCCAGATCAAGCAAAGTGCATTTATTTTCCATTGTTAACCCCGTGGAGGGTGAATGATTTTGTGTCTGTGCAATGAGCAGTGGTCAGGGAAGAAAGCCTCAGGCTGAGCAGCTCAGGAGTGATGAGAAACCTGGAATGGGTTGGGTTGGAAGGACATTAAAGCCCATCCAGTGCCACCCCTGCCATGGCAGGGGCACCTCCCACTGTCCCAGGCTGCTCCAAGCCCCAATGTCCAGCCTGGCCTTGGGCACTGCCAGGGATCCAGGGGCAGCCACAGCTCCCCTGGGCACCCTGTGCCAGGGCCTGCCCACCCTCCCAGGGAACAATTCCTGCCCAATCTCCCATCCATCCCTGCCCTCTGGCAGTGGGGAGCCATTCCCTGTGTCCTGTCCCTCCAGTTCCTGGTGCAGGGTCCCTCCCTGCCCTCCCTGTGTCCCCTGCAGACCCTGGCAGGGGCTGGGAGCTCTCCCCACAACCTCCCCTTGCCCAGGCTGCTCAGCCCCAGCTCCCTCTGCCCCTCAGTCCTTGCTGCTCTCCCTCTCTCCCAGCATTGTCACTAAAAAGCCTCTGGAGAATCCTCTCCCCTCCTGCCTCTGCTCCAAGCTGGAACACAAACACAACTGTGGGATCAGCTCATCCTCAAACTGTGCCAGCAGTAATGACTTGAGGGGTTTGGGGTCTTCCTGTACCAGTTAAAATCGGTCTGCAGGGAAGGAATTGTTCTCTTGACAAATGCTCAGCTGCTGCTGCATATCCAGCTCTTGATTTTAAACATTATACTAATAGGGAGAGAAGTGATCTTTTTTTATTGTTTTGTTGTCGTTTGTGTCTTTTAGGAAGTGGAACAACCTCAGATGGGATTCAAAATCGCCCTCATTGGCTCACAGGAGTTGGACTCAATGATCTTTGGGGGTCCCTGCCAGCTCAGAACATTCTGTGATTCTGTGAATTTATGCAGAGATTTTTGGTCCCTTGGCAGGAGTGTGGTCCTTGCTCCTGCTTTGCTCCTTGCAGGACCCATCCTCCCTGAGCTCTGTGTCACCCTGGCAGAGTGTCCAGGATGGCTCCAGCTCGGGGCAGGCAGGGACAAGCTCTGCTTGGGCTCCCAAGTAATTCCAATTATCCCTGCTCTCCAATCTGGCCATTTCCCTGATTCACTTTTCAATTACTCCGGGTTTTATTGTGCTAATGACAGGAACCAGGGAGCAACTCTTAACTTTTATTGACTCCATGGAAAGGGAAACAGGGACTGTGGCAAGCTGGGAACTTTCTACAGGATTTATAATTAGGAGAAATCAATGGAGCTGCTCGTGAGCCTTGGAATAATTCAGTGTGAGCAGTGAAACACAAAGGGAGCTGTTTGTGCTGAGGCTCAGGCTCCAGGTGCTGCTGTGAGTGGGAGCTGTGGAGAGCACAGGAATTGGGCACTGCAGGTCCTGAGGGACCCCTGGAGCTGCAGAATGCTGCCCCACGAGACATCTGGAAGGGAAAGTGGACCTGATCCAATCCAGCCTGTAGCTTCCTTCCTGACTTAAAATTCCTGCAGGGAATGAATCCTCACCGATTCCTCGAGTCTCCCTAATCCAAATGTCCCAGCTTTGTGTCTGCCTTGCCTGCAGAGCCCCATTCCCAGATGGTTCTGTGTCCAGCCTGGCCTGGCTCCCTCTGCTCCGTGCAGGAATGGCCCCGTGGGAAGGGCTTGTTCCTTGAAGGAGTTCAATGCTGGAATAGCACTTCTGATCATTTCATTTCATATCATATCAGCTCTGCTTTGAAACAGAACAGTGGGAGGCTCCTCTCTGGACCCCCAGGGTGGCCTTGCTGCCCGGCAGGGGCTGAGGCCAGGGGGACCCTGCAGTGACAGGAGCAGGGCCACTCTGGGGACCTGCAAGGTCTTTTAAAGCCACTTTGCTCAGCAGGAGGTGGGACTGGCTGCTCTGGCAGGGGGGTTTAGCTGGGAGGGCACTTACACCCAGGTTTCCCATATAAACCACCTGGAAAGATCAGCTGGGGCTGCTGAGGGCTGCAGGACTTTGCCTCATGTTCTGAAAATTAATTCTGCAACCCCAAAAGCTTCAAAGAGTCAGAGAATCATTTAGACTGGGGAATATCCTTGAGTCTAACCATGGGCCTGACTGCAATTCCAGCACTAACCCAGGCCCAAAGCACCACACCTGCAGTGACCCCGATTCCAGCACTAACCCAGAGCACCACGTCTGTGTTTCATTGATTTCTTGTTTGGGGCAGCCCCTGACAATCTCTGAGTAACAAACAAGGCCTTTGTTTGGCCCTCAGACCTTTTGCATGCCTTGAATACCCCCAGGGCAGAGGCAGAGGGGCTCTGCCCACGCTGCCACAACAGGGCTGTGACCCCAAAAAACACCTGGAGTCTGCAGAGCAGCTGGGCTTTGTGCATGTATAGATATATTTGTATGGAGAAATATATTGCCTTATAAACTGTTACTATTATTGTTGTTGTTGTCGTCATTGTTATTATTACTACTACTGTTGTTGTTGTTGTTATTACACATTATTATTACTATTATTATTATTACTACTACTATTGTTGTTGTTGTTATTGTTTTTATTATTATTATTATTATTATTACTTAGAGGGATGAAGCACCTCTCCTGTGAGGAGAGGCTGGGAGAATTGGGATTGTTCAGCCTCAAGAAGAGAAGTTTTGGGGTGACCTCACTGTGCCCTTCCAGGACCTGAAGGAGCCAACAAGGAAGATGGAGAGAGACTTGGGACAAAGGATGGAGGGACAGGGAATGACTTCCCAAGTGCCCAGGGGCAGGGATGGATGGGATTTTGGGAAGAAACTCTTCCCTGGCAGGGTGGGCAGGCCCTGGCACAGGGTGCCCAGAGAAGCTGTGGCTGCCCCTGGATCCCTGGCAGTGCCCAAGGCCAGGCTGGACATTGGGGCTTGGAGCAGCCTGGGACAGTGGGAGGTGTCCCTGCCCATGGCAGGGGTTTAAAACCTTATGGTTTAAAGGTTTCTTCCAACACAAAGCACTGTGGGATATGAAGATAATAAATTGCAAAGTATTTGTGTATGCACACACACACAAATATTTATGCTCCCAGGGACAGGGACAGGGATGGGGGGGATTTTGTGGCTGCCCTGTGAAGGGCCAGGAGCTGAACTCAATGGTCCTTGGGGTCCCTTTCCACTTGGGATGTTCCATGATGCTCCGTGTGGATTTAGAGCATCCCTTAAAGCTGCTGGCTCTGTGACTCCTGGGCTGGTGTGGCCTCCACCAGGAACCCGTGGGGACACATTTGGCTCTGGGGATGGGAAATGCTGCTGGGGCTGCGCTGCAAAGAAACCCTTTTCTATCCAAAAATTCACCTGGAGATGCAATTCCCTCTGCTGGTCTCACACCCTAGTGAGGCTGGTCCCAGGCTTTACTAGACCCAGACTAACTTTGGGGCAATGATTGAAGCAGGGGAGTGAGTCTTTGGCTGTGCCTCTCCACTTCTCAGCTGGTTCTTAAAGTGGGCTAAGAGAAATGGGCCCCCTGACAGGCACCACCTGCACAGCAAACACAGCAGGAATATCAATCCTGGCCCCATTCAATTAACCTGAAGTAGTTTAGTAAACCACAGAGAAGTCGTGGTGTGGTGGTTTTTTAATTAGAGACTGCTCCGAGGCTGCAGCACAAATTACCAGGCCCCAGCAGTTTCTGTGGTGTGGGTTTAGAGCCAGGCTCTGCCCCAGGCTGATCCTAATCACAGGGAATCCCTAACGAGGGCTGCACCTTGCTGACCTTCCATGCCAGGCCTGGGGGAGCCTCTGGGGCAGCAAACTCCTCACCTTTAATGAGGGCTAAGGCTGGGAATTCCCATCTGGCACCGAGCATCCTCTGCCTCCCCCACAGACCTGGAGCTCTCCTGGATTCCTGTCTGGGGTAAATCCAGCAGTGCTGAGGTGAAACTGCTCTGCTGGTGCTGAGCTGGAGGTGCTCTGCTGGTGCTGAGCTAAAACTGCTCTGCTGGTGCTGAGCTGGAGCTGCTCTGCTGGTGCTGAGCTGAAACTGCTCTGCTGGTGCTGAGCTGAAACTGCTCTGCTGGTGCTGAGCTAAAACTGCTCTGCTGGTGCTGAGCTAAAACTGCTCTGCTGGTGCTGATCTGGAGCTGCTCTGCTGGTGCTGAGCTGGAGCTGCTCTGCTGGTGCTGAACTAAAATTGCTCTGCTGTGCTGTCTGTGTGTCCCTCTCCAGGCAGGGGGTTCCAGGCTGAGCCGCTCCCCCTTTGCTCAGGCAGTGAGAGCACAACAAGGGTGATTTGGGGCAGCTCACTGGGAGGGCTGTGCCAAAACTCCAAATATTCCAAGGAAAAAAATTCCTTCAGTCTTTGCCACAAAAAACGCTCCTCCACAGGGGAGAGCAGGGGGTCTGCACCCTCAGGGGCAGCACTGCTGGGTCTGGGAATGCTGGAATTCCTGATCCAGGCAGCACCAAGCTGTCAGGGCACCTCTGCTGTGCCAGGTGAGGCTGGTGCCACGCCAGGTGCCCGGGCACTGACAGCAGCCTGTGACAACAATGACAAACCTGACAGCACGGGCAGTGAGGGGAAGCCAAGGCCCTGCAAAAATAACCTCCCTTGTCTCCTTCTCCAAGCAGATTGAGCCTGACCCTCGGGCCTTTTCCCCATTTTTCACAGGCTGCTCTGGATCCCTGCCTGCAGAAATGATCTTTAAGCTGCTCCTGAATGGGATGAGGCAGCAGAGACCCGAGGGAGGTGAATGAATGGGCCCTGCTGCTGCTGTCTCCTGAAAGCCCTCAGCCAAAGGAAACCAATTTTTTACTAAACGGCTACAAATGTTTTGAGAAAGCCGGGAAAAGTGGATTAGAAGGTGAGACCTGTTCCTGAACTGCACAAAGGACACAGTAATTAATAAAGGCTTTACAAGGCAGACCCAGGGCTGCCGTGGGGAACTCGAGGCATCCTTGGCACTGCTGACAGTGCTTAACAAAAAATAATAACAAAGAGGCAGCAAAGAGAGCTTCTAATTCTGCTGTGCAGCACCAGCCAGAGCCAAGGTAGAATCCAGAATGGGTTGGGTTGGAAGGGACCTTAAAGCTCATCCCTGCCGTGGCAGGGACACCTCCCACTGTCCCAGGCTGCTCCCAGCCCCAATGTCCAGCCTGGCCTTGGGCACTGCCAGGGATCCAGGGGCAGCCACAGCTTCTCTGGGCACCCTGTGCCAGGGCCTGCCCACCCTCTAAAGCAAAAGGGATAAGAGAAAAAAACCCGAAGTTTTTATTCTCTATTTCCATCAGCAAGTGATGTTCAGCCACTTCCCAGGAAGGATTCCAGCCCCTGGAGTGGTTGCCCCAAAGACAAACATGGTAAATAACAAATTCCTCCCTTCCTCCCCCCTTTTCTGAGCTTTTACATCTGAGCTGACATCACGTGGTCTGGAATATCCCAGGACCTCAGGACTGGCACCTTCTCATTTGCCAGACATGAAATATTAAAAAGACTCCTTTTTTTTCACAGTGAGAAATTCACCTAAAGCAGGAGAAATTCATCTGTGCAGGGAAAAGTCATGATTTGTCAAACTGGCACTTTCTAAGGAGAAGGAAGAAATAACAAATTGGAAATGCCAGAAGTTCCTGATGTTGCCAATGGGGCCCAGGAGGTGGCAGAGGAGATGGAAGTGCCACCAGCAGTGTGTCCCAGTGGGGCTGCCCAGTGCCCCAGCAGCTGCACAGCCACGGCACACAAACAACACATCTGGGGCTATTTCTCCAATTTCCCCCCAAACTGCAGAGACCAGGGTTTCTCTAAAGCCCGTCCCATCTGCCCCCCAAGCCCCTGGCTCCCATGGTCATACACTTGCTGAGAGGTGACAGTGGAGCTCCCCTGGTGCCTGTCATGGACCTCTCCTGACAAGTCAAGAGCCCTGAAGGAAGTCAGGGAATCTCAAATTCAGCTGGGGACAGAAACACAGTGGAAAAACCCTCCCCTGCTGCAGCTCAGTTTAGCAACTCCAGAGCAGAAGATGTGATAAATTGGTGCTGGTGCACCAAGGCTCAGAGGATGGGAAGGAAGGACAGAAATGATTTGAATATTTTGAATTTGTTTCTCTCTGTCACCTTGTGCTGGGATGTGGATTTGTCTCTCCTTATATTTGCATGTTGTAATTATTTTTATATCACCTTTTGCTCTCCACATAGCAACCATTGTTTGAAACCAAGATTAATTCAGCTGAAAACCACAACATCAAAACTAAAGCCTGGAGTATCTGCTCAGTTACTCCAGTGCTGGGAGCCCATGATTTTTTTCCTTGCCATGCTACAAACAAGGTGATCACTTGTGAAGTCCCCTCCAGCAATTCACTTGGCATTTGTGAGCTCCTGGCAGCTACCAATAACACAGAGAGAGCAGAAAATACAGATCAGCTGTCAGTGCTGAAAAATAAACTTGAGCAAAGTGATTTGAATGCCTGACTCAGTCTGCACCAAGGAGGGAGCACTGGCACCTCCACACTGGGATAAATGAGAGCTTTTCCTGCAGGGAAGCTCAGGAAGCACTGGGAAAGCAGGAGCCCCAGCTCAGGTGATCCCACAGCAGAGTGCAGGTGAAATGTGGGAAGAGCTGACCTGAGAAATTCCTCCTGGGGCCAAGCAGGGATGGTGCAGATTGGGAAGAGATTTAGGAGCTGCACATGCTGGTTTGGAGCCTGCTGGGAATGCAGTGGGAGCCCTCCCAGCACCAGCTCTCCATCCCATCATCTACACCAGGAACACGGGACAGGTGAACTCAGGTGGCTCCTCAGAACAGAGGGCACAGCAGATGGACCAGGTCCAGTGAATTTTCATTCCCTTTCTTATCTGAACTTCATCAGATTTGGCTGTGCTATATCACAATAAACAAATGCCTTTGGATTATCTCTTATTAGAGGGTTTGGATTATTTTTTATCTTGGGGTATCCTTCATGGCAGATCTGACCAGGAGTCTCTGGGGAGCTGAATGTAGAATCACAGAATATCCTGACTGGAAGGAACCCCCAGGGATCACCCAGCCCAGCCCCTGGCCCTGCACAGACACTCCAAAATCCCAGCCTGGGCATCCCTGGCAGCTCCTGGAGCTCTGGCAGCCTCGGGGCTGTGCCCATTCCCTGGGGAGCCTGGGCAGTGCCCAGCACCCTCTGGGGGAAGAGCCTTTCCTGATCTCCAGCCTGAGCCTGCCCTGGCCCAGCTGGGGTCTGTCACCAAGTCAGGAAAGTTCAGCCACATCCCAGCCCTGAGCTTCCACCCTGGAACAGCCACGTCACAGGAGAGAGCTCTGAGCCAGGCCTGTGACATCAGGCTGCTAATTGCACTTCAGTTCTGCATGAATTAGAGAAATATTTAGCTCAGTGACACTTGAGGGCTCTTGTCCCACTAAAATAAACTGAATAAAGTGTCACATGGCACCTCAGCTCCCCCTCCCTGTGCCCTGCTGGAGTGGGGCTTGGAGAGCCCAGGGACAGCACCTGGGGACAAATGAAGGCTGAGCTTCTAAACAGAGCCCAACAGGCTGGAATGGAGCAGCTCTGCTGGGAGGAGAAGGAGAGGGAGAGGGAGGGGGCGAGGGGGAGGGAGGGGGGGCGGGC
>VZTZ01015665.1:153627-172682 GCA_013400955.1 Drymodes brunneopygia | reverse complement strand
AACCCATTCCATGATTCCATGAGTTCAGCAGTCCCCAGACCAAGCCCTACACCCCAAATCCTCCCTGGCCCTGAGGGGCTGCTCTTCCCACCCTTCCAGCACAGAGGACCAGGCTCTCCAGTGCCACAGCCAGGCCTGAGTCCATGTCCCCAGCTTTCCCAGGAGTGGCACGGAATGGATACAGCCCAGCCCCTTTTTTGGGGTCACAGCAGGTCCCTGCTCTGGTGCCACAGCTCTGGCTCTGCCATCCCGTGCTGAACCTCCCTGTCCTCCCTGCCCTGCTCCAAGGCCACTCCCTCAGTGCTCCCTCTCCCCACAGAGCCACAGCACAGAGCTGAATTCAGCAGTGCTGGGAAAGGCTCAGCAGTCAAAAAGAGCCCATAATCCTGATGATTCCAGTGATACAGCCCAAGGAAACACAGTCCTGTCCCACCCTGCTGACAGCTCTGCAGAAATATTGGGATTGTTTCTTTGTGTTCAAAGCTATCTCTGACAGGATGAGGGGATTCACTAAAAGAGAAATTTCCTAACTAGCAAAGGTGACATCTCCTTTTATTTGGAATGCCATAAACAACCTAAAATGTAGCAATCCATAAAAAAGGCACAGGGGAAAAAACAGCTGGAAAAGCAGCAGCAACCCTGTGCTCCACAGTGAAGGAGTGTCCTGCCCCAGGACACTTTTTGTAAGGACAACACTTCTCAGCCCTGAACGGACCATCCTCACACTGCAAAACACTTTCCCCTTGTGAAAATCACTGTGCCTGCAAACAAACCACAGGAGAATTCCTGCAGCTCCCTGAAAAAAGGCTGGAGCCAGGTGGAATGGTGTTTTCTCACAGATGACAAGGGACAGGACAAGGGGAAATGGTCTCAAGTTGTGCCAGAGGAGGTTCAGGTTGGATATTGGGGAATATTTCTTCATGAAAAGGGTGGTCAGGCCCTGGCCCAGCTGCTCAGGGCAGTGCTGGAGTCACTCCTGGAGGAGTTAAAAAAATGGATGTGGCACTTGGGGACATGGGGCAGTGGTGGCCTTGGCAGTGCTGGGGGAGAGCTGGAGAGAGACTGGGGACAAGGGATGGAGGGACAGGACACAGGGAATGGCTCCCACTGCCAGAGGGCAGGGATGGATGGGAGATTGGGCAGGAATTGTTCCCTGGGAGGGTGGGGAGGCCCTGGCACAGGGTGCCCAGAGAAGCTGTGGCTGCCCCTGGATCCCTGGCAGTGCCCAAGGCCAGGCTGGACATTGGGGCTGGGAGCAGCCTGGGACAGTGGGAGGTGTCCCTGCCATGGAGGGATGAGCTGAATTTGAAGGTCCCTCCCACCCCAAACCATCCTGGCACTCTCTGATGCTGGATATGGAAAATGAGCTTTATGCCACACTAAGATCTTCCTGACAACACCAGGCCATTCCTCTCCAATAATTCCCTATTTCTCTTTATCCCACTGTGTCCAAGACCTCACCTGGAGCCTTGCTGAAGCCTCCTCTGCTCTGCAGGTACCTATCCCAATTTTCTCAGCAGATTATGAAATGTGTTAATAAAATCCAGCTGATTCCAACCTCAGCTTCTGCCCCAGCTCTGGAGAAGGACATGAACCTTCCACAGCTTGAGCAGGGATATTTTTCTAATAGGAAATGTCACTGATCCATGAAAACTCTGAGCCCTGAGTTCATTAAAACTTCATTAACTGGAGGCCTAACGGTGAGAGGGAAGGACCTGGCAGTGTGACTTGAGCTGACTGCAGACACCCTGGAAGGGAGCAGGAGAAATGGCATTTATTGATGGGAGCAATTCCATCCCTGGAAGGAGAACCTGGTGTGAGGGACACCAGCACCAGCACCAGCACCACCATGGGGGTGGCCTTTTGCCTGGAAAGGATCTTAATTTCATCAGTCCCTGAGTCCAGTTCTGGTTTCAGCAGTCCCTGAGCGCAGTTCCTTTGCAAATGTTACTTAATGTTTGTTATTTGCACAAGAGCCTTGGCTCAACAGCAGCATTTTCATCCCATCCCATCTGCTGGAGAAATTCCTTCTTTTGCAAAATAGAAATCCACAGCTTTTGCAGAAAATAAAGCTGAGGACAGAGGCTGAAATCAATCCTGTGACAGTCAGTGGAAGAAGGAGCAGGGTGCAAAGCCAGGCTGTCCCTTGCCTTCCCTCCAGCCCTGACCTGGGAACATCTGCAGAGGACAAAGTGTCTGCTCCAGCCAAATGGGATTGTGACGTGGCTGTTTGGGATCTTGACACATCCATCCTGCTGTGGGAGGGGAGGGCTTGAGCTTGTCCGAGGATTTCTCTCGAACTTTGTTCGTTTGTCTGAACAAATGCCCATCCTTGCTGTGAGCCCGTGGGTTTGGGGTCAGGCCTGGTGGAGCCCCCCAGCTCTCAGGGGTGACACCCCCTCAGTGCCTGGCTGCAGAAGAGCCCTTTGGAAATGCCCTGCTCCCGTCCTTGCCTGGGCCAGGCTTCACCACCAGCTCCACCAAGTCCTTTTCCCTTTTCCTTGGTGACACATGCCAGCTTTTCTGCTTTCCCTGCTCACAACAGGCTGCCTTTCCCTGCAGGAAACCCGTGCTCCCTGGCCAGCTGTTCCAGCTGATCAGCTCCTGTCATCCTGACACCTTTCCTGGAGAGCTTCATCCCGCTTTGAAGTCCCTCAGGAGAGAGAAATCCACATCCTGGGAGGGTTGTAAGGGCTCCTGCTCTGCCCCTTCTCTGTCCTGCCTGGCACAGCCACACTGAGGGGAAGTTGTGCTTTGCTGCCCTTGGAGTTTTGTCATTTCTTGGGCTCCCTCAGTCTTTGCTGCCCTAGGAACCATTTCACAGCAGCTGACTCCACCAAGAGTGGGTGAAGGAAGGCAAACAGAAAGGAACAATCAAAAATGCACTGAAAGCTGCTGAACTTTGCTAACCCAGAACTGCTGAATCCCAGAATGGTTTGGGTTGGAAGGGACCATAAAATCAACTGATTCCTCCCCCTACCATGGGCAGGGACACCTTCACTAGAGCAGGGTGCTCCAAGCCTGGTGTTTCACCATCTCTGTGGCCCCTTTGTAACCTGCCCATTTACTGTGGATTAATTTTGCTGTCAGTGCTGGAGCCAGGCTGAAATATCTGTTCTCCACCTGAGTGTGTCAAGTGCATCTGAATTTTATTAGAGAGATAAGGTGATCAGACTCTGCCACATCTGCCTGGAGCTTAGGCATTGAAACAGCTCCATTTCTCACTGATTTGTTTGTTTTCAGTAAAGGGAAATGTAGGGGTTTGGGTTTGGTTGTTTGTTTTTTTTTTTAATGCCATTTGTGTTTTTTCCTTTTGCCATTGTGGATTGAATAAAATTTACATTTAGGCAACAAAATGTCACAACAGACTCTGCCACCTTCTGTATTAAACCTTTTCTTTTCCTTTGCACACTCTGGTTGGGAAAGTTTAATGTTGTTGCTGATTCTCCAAGGGAAAAGCTGGAGAAAGCTGCAGGGAAGGGAGTCCCTGAGCCCCCAGAACTGCTCTGGGTGTGTGTGCACATCCATATCCATCAGAACTGATGTAATTAAAAGGAAGGCATTTCAAAACATAATTTGAAGCAGTTTGCAGCATTCATGCATAATTTTCAAATTATTTGGGAAGAGAGAAGTTATCAGAGTTGACAAGGCAATGTTATATGCAGTGAGAAGGAATAAAACCTAGTCTTCAATTTATATATTCTGTCAATTAATAAAGGAATGGATATAAATGAGGTGCTCGGGATCTGGGAGAACAAAGGGGAATCTGCTTCTCTCAGAGCTTAAACAGCCAAAGCAACACCCGCTGGAAGAGATGGGAAAACCATCCTAGGAACAGCTGTTACTGTTAGCTGCTCTTCAGAGGTGCTAATGAAAACTCCCCAAAATGAACGGGATCACAGGCAATCCTGAGGATTCGATAAAATTCCGGGGTTTGGCTGTGTAAATTTGACATGGCTCCATCAAGGAAATGTTCTCACTCCTCCCCTCAGCCCTGCAAACAGCTCCGGTAAATTCCCCTGAGCTAATTGCTCGTTAATAGTTTGTTGTGTGAGCACTCGATAATTACAAGTCAGGCAGCTTTGTGAAAACACATCTGAAATATTCCTACAGGTGAGAAATGGGTTTGGGGAAGAAAGGAATTTTCAGCAGAGTGTGGTTTGTGAGTCTTGGGTGATCTGAAGTCCTGCTTCTAACAGCAGCACTGAGTCAGAGCACTGCTGTCATTAGACATAAATAATTCATCAGGTGAGATCCAGGTAGCTCTGGCCTTTCTCTGGCTGCTGCATTTTAAATTAAAAGTAACCCAACTCTTTATGCTGTTTTTTATTTCTTAATTCCTGCAGGTTTCACTCAGACTCTGCCATTCGGGCCCAGTACAGGATACAGAGGTTGTGATCCCAGACACAACAACAAGATGGGGAGATGGGGAACAAGAGGAGCTGCAAATGGCACTGGGAGGGTGACCCAGGGATGTGCTGGCACTGCTGAGACCCTCAAACCCTGCGGGCAGTCCTGGGCCCCTCCGGACAGTGCAGACCCTGCAGGAGGGGCTGGAGCATGTCCAGGGCAGGGAATGGAGCTGGGAAGGGGCTGGAGCCCCAGGAGCAGCTGTGGGAGCTGGAAAGGGGCTCAGCCTGGAGCAAAGGAGGCTCAGGGGGGACCTTGTAGCTCTGCACAAGTCCCTGACAGGAGGGGGCAGTCGGGGGATCAGGCTCTGCTCCCAGGGAACAGGGACAGGAGGAGAGGGAACGGCCTCAGGCTGGGCCAGGGGAGGCTCAGGGTGGACATCAGCAGGAATTTCCCCATGGAAAGGGTGGTCAGGCACTGGAAGGAGCTGTCTAGGAAGGTTTGGAGTCCCCACCCCTGGAGGTGCCCAAGGAAGGCCTGGACATGGCACTTAGTGCTCTGGGCTGGGGACAAGGTGGGGATCAGGCACAGGGTGGGTTTGATGGTTCTGGAGGCTTTTCCAGCCCAGGGATCCCGGGATTCTGTGTGGTCCCTGTGCAGCAGAGCCAGGGCTGGGGCTGAGCTTCCCCAGGAGACACAACAGCAATCCCAGCAAACCCAAAGGGCAGGAACTCCCTCCCACCCTTAAATCCCATTTCTGCTTCTAACTTCAGCCTGGGCAGAGACTTCCAGATCGGTGGAATGGCATTAATTCCCAGGAAGATGCAGACTTTGCTAACTACAGAACAAAAGGAAAGGCAGAAGGAATCCCCAGACATCATTAGTCCTGATTGTAATTTATGCAATAAAAATAAAAAGTGATAGTTTAAATTGGAATTTTCTGTTGCCTCTGGGAGGATCAATTGGAGTTTTTATCCCTCTTTTAGATGCTAATGGTGCAATCCATCACCCCAGGGCCATTCTGGGGTTTAGAGGTTGATGGGAAGCAAATTCCTGATGAAATATTGAATACTGAAAGAGGAAATATTGAAAGTTGGAAGAGGAAATATTGACTATTGGAAGAGGAAACCTCAAATATTGGAAGAGAAAATACTGAATGCTGGAAAATGAAGGAGATGCAGTGCTGGCTTTTAGAGAACACATTTTCTCCATTGGTGTTGGAATTGTGGGGTCTGGACTGCTGGAGTTCAAGATAAGGATCTATCACAGCTGACATTTGCTTATCTCATGGAAAGAAAAAAGAGCATAATGTTTGCTTTTAATATTCCCTGAACTCCATCTCCTTCTGTGGGAAGAAGCTTTCCTCCAGGTGGATGCAATATTCCATGGATGGACACGTGCATTCAAAGTAGATGTCAGGAGAAGAATCCCACCTTCTCTGCAGGATGGAAGGAGAGAGGTCTCAACTGAATAATTTGCCAAGTTATTTTGGGAAGTTCTGTGAACTTCCAGCACATCCAACTTGTGCTGTCAGGAAATTTCACACCTTGCAGGAGAAATCCTCTCCTTGGGCTTGCTCTGAAACTGTCTCCTGTTCCACTTGTACCCTCCCCAGCTCCAGGCAGCACCTTCCCAAATCCTGACATAGAAAAGATAACCCAGTTATCCTTTTCTCCACCTAAGTTTTTTCTTTCTATCCACTTAAGTTTCTTCTTTTTAGCCACCAAAGTTTCCTCTTGAGGAAGCACCACCTTGAATTAATGGAGATTTCCTCCTCCTGAACTTCTCCCATCCCACTATCTCCCTTCCAAGCAGATCCCAAAGACATCCAGGAGGGGAGCACACACCACGAGCTGGTTCTTTCCCCATTCCTTTCTCAGCCTTTCCCAGTTTTCCACTTGCTGTTTGACTGCTGAGGGCTGAGCTGACATTCCCATGGATCTGCCAGAAATAACTTCAGGATCTCATTGCCATTGGTGCCAGCCCTCTCGGAGTTCCAGGGGTGCCCAGGATGGAAAAGGTTGGATGTTAATTTTGCTGTGGAAGGAGGGCACCAGGGATGAGCATCAAGAACAGCATCTCTCTTCTACAGCACATCCCAGGTGTTTGCCACATCCTGCTGCCAGGGCCTGTCTCCCAAAAGTGAGGGGAACACAGACACTGGAACCAGCCTGGCCACCATCCACATGGAGAAATCAGCCACCTTCACCCTAGAGACAGCTGTTCCCTGGCTCACAGCTCCCACTGGAGAGCAAATCTGCAGGAGAAGCCCCTGGGATGGCAGGAAAGGAGCACAATCCCCATCCTGGGGTACTGTGTCCAGCAGCTGGGTGAAACTGGAGCCCCACTGGAAATGGCCCTGCTAGTCCTGCCCCCTTTCTCAGTGCAGTGGTTCCCTTCCCTCAGTGACTGCTCCTACAGCTGCAATTTTAGTTCTCTGGGGTTTTTAAGCTGGAAAAGCATCAGTGTGCTCCATGCTGTCATGTCTAACCCAGGCAGGTGTTTGTTGATACCCAGCACAGGGATTCACCACGGCAGGAAAAGCTGCTGTACCAGTGCATCCAAGGAATCTGTCCCACAGCCAGATGGGAACAGCTGCAGCACAAGGAGGCAATTTTAACAATGACCCAGGAGTCAGGATTCCCACCCTCTCCATGCACCAGTGCCCAGGGATGTGTGTCCAGAAAATCCCACTGGGAAGGGAAAGCTCTGCTGCTGGCTTTGGGAGGAGCTGAATGGCTCCAGCCCTGCTTCCTTCCCAGACCAACTGATCCCTGAGCCTGCCTCAGCTGATCCCTGCTGCTCCTGGGGTGCCAAATCTGCTTCTGGATCTCAGCCTGCCTGCTGGGATATCGAGGAGAAGCTCCAGAAGCCCCGTGCTGGTCCAGGAGAGGGAAAGGAGCTCCTCAAGGAGCCCTTCTCACTTTGTAGCTGCTTCTCACTGTGGGGCACGGGCTGGAACAAGGGGAGTTTAAAGGTCCCTTCCAGCCCAAACCATTCAAGGATTCCATGAGTTCATGATTCTGGGGTTCCATGAGTCTATGATTCCATGACTCTATGATTTCTTAATACTGTGAATCCATCCACAATTCCATGATTCTATGATGTAATGATTCCCTGATTCTATTATTCCATTATTCTGTGATTCCATGATTCAATGATGTCATAATGCCATTATTCCATGATTCTGTGATTCCATGGTTCCATGAGTCAATGATTCCATGATTCCATGAGCCTGTGGTTCCAATGTTCTATAATTCTATCATTCCATAATTCTGTGATTCCATGATTTCATGATTCTGTGATTCCCTGATTCTATGATTCCATTATTCTGTGATTCCACAATTCCACGACTCTATGATTTCATGATTCCATCATTCTATGACGCCATTATTCCATTAATCTGTGATTCCATGGTTCCATGAGTCAATGATTCCATGATTCCATGAGCCTGTGATTCCAATGTTCTATGATTCTATAATTCCCTAATTCTACGATTCCATGATTTCATGATTCCGTGATTTCATGACTCTGCAATTTAATGAGCTGCATTTCACATCTCTCTTGATTCCAGGAACTGTTGAGCCAAGTGGGTTTTTGCATTTTGGAGAATTGTGCCATTTTCCTGCATTTCAAGGGCTGGTGGGCATTACAGTGGCAACAACCAGGAAAACCTGACACCACCTGAGTTTTTTGTCTCCTTATCCATGGAAATTTGGGTAATTTGAATGGATAACACATTCAAATGATCATTGGTTGAACTCATCCCCTTGTCACACTGTGTTATTTTGTACAAACCCCTGAATCACCCCTTTGGTCCCAAAGCCTTGAAGTTCACAGGACTCCATGACAACCCCACTTTCCAGAGGTGTTATTAAAGACTTTGCACTGCACATCCAATTTCCCACTGGAAAAATAAGGGAAAACCAACTTGTTTATCAAAGTTTCATTTTGGCAGAGCTTTATCTTCAACTCCCCCACACGAGCTCCAGTGACTGCCTCAAATTCAGCGTGGGAGGGCTGAGACTCCCCAAAAGTCTGGGAGCACAGCTGCAGCTGAGCTCCAGATGTGCTCCTGCTGAGTCGGACTGGCTGCAAACACAGCAGAACAAAGAGGGCGGGATTGGGAAGGGAATTTTTTGTTGGGTGTTGAAAGTGGAAAATGGATATTATGGATGTAAAAGGCAAACATAAAATCATGGAATCAGGAGTGAATGCTGAGTTAATAAGTTGAGTTTGCATTTTCAGGGTGTGAGCAAGGAAATAATGGCTCGGGGTTGGGAGGGGGGTTGTATTTATGCCTTTTATTACTGAGGCTGCTTCCCTGCCTGGCAATCCTTCTGAGAGCTCCTGACTTCATCCCCAGCTCCACAGGCACATGAAAACAAAGGAGAGATGGAGGAAATGTCAGCCAAGCAGCAGGAAAAAGCACCCAAATAGCAAAACAAAGTAGCTGAGTGCTTTCCAGGGAGGATGGAGCAGGAAGGAGCAGCAAGGAACAGGTCTGCCCATGTGGGAGACCATGGCCAAGGCTCAGGTAGGAATTAAACACAAACCCAGGTGTCTGCATTGTCTGGGTTATCTGGAATTGTTGAACACACATCCCAGCAATGCACTGGGCTCCAAAGCCTGGCTTTAAGCAGAATCCAAGGCACAATAGTCACCCCCAAGGGCAAAATGAGAGGGCACAAAATCAAATCTGAAAACACAAAACATTTCTTTTCCTCCAGCAACCAACGTTTCCTGGTGAAATGACAGACTGAAAAAAAGAATAAATGCTCCCTAGGTGCTCCACTGGGAACAAGGCAAGGTGGCAAATCCATGCTCTGGCTCCTTTGGGTGGAGATCAGGAAAGGCTCTTCCCCCAGAGGGTGCTGGGCACTGCCCAGGCTCCCCAGGGAATGGGCACGGCCCCGAGGCTGCCAGAGCTCCAGGAGCTGCCAGGGATGCCCAGGGTGGGGTTGTTGGGGTGTCTGTGCAGGGCCAGGGGCTGCACTGGGTGATCCCTGGGGGTCCCTTCCAGCTCAGGATATTCCATGACTCCCCTGGAGATGGGGAGTGCTGGCCTTGTGCCTCTGCTCAGGCAGAGCTTTGGCCCAGCCACCACCAGGGCAGGGAAGCAGCAGAAGCTCCTGGGTTTGGGGTGTGCAGAGCCAGCAGTGCCCAGCAGCTGCTCCTTTGCACATTATCACTTCCAAACCACAGCTTTCAGCATACCCCCTGCTCCCAGCCCTGCTGGGATGCACAGCCAGAAGGTTTTTAGACAGAGAAAAACTCACTTTTCAACAAGATCCGACCTCTATTCCCAGTGTAAGGGAGCTCTGAAGCTCTGCTGGATGAAGTTATTAATCAAAGAAATGTAAACACACCCAATATTTGCAATAATTCTCCATTACCCACTCCACAGGCAGCTTGGAGCAATGCACGTGGAGCAGGTGCCCCGTCGCTCCCTGCTCCTACCAGCACCGATTTCATGAGGATGAGATTTTGCTCTGAAATGTTTCAGAGGCAACTGAGAAACAGATGGGGAAGGAAGCAGCACATGGGCAGCACTAAATCCACCCTGTCTGTGCTAACAGCTCTTGATGCAAGGAAAAGTGATAAGCACAGGGACATTTTGGGACAGCAACAGCTCAGAGGGAGGAATGCAGCAGGCTGGCAAATCAGGCAGGGCTGAGGAGCTGGGAAAAAACCCCAGGTTTTCCTGAGTAAACCCAGAGGCCCAGAACTTTGGGAAATGCCTTCCTCTGCAGGAAGAAGTTTGCTTGTGATGCTGCCACAGTGAGGACAATGTGGGTTATATGCCAGAGAATTCCAGCTCCATTGCTGGGATTTCTGGGATTAAACCTGTCTGACCTTCCCATGCTAGAGGGGTGAGGAACTGATGTAAATACAAAGAGAATCTTCCCTCTGGCACACCCAGCACACTCAGCTGCTCAGGGGCTCCTGAGGGTGACAAACAGAGGCCTTTGGAGTCACTGGCAGGTGACAGGAGGTTCTGAGCCATCCCAGAGCAGGTGACCTCACTCCTGAGCCATCTCCATCCCAGGGCCATCCCTCCCATTCCATCCCCTGCCATCCCTCCTGCCCGGGGGGGTTGGCAGCAATGACCCCACATTCCTCACATGACAGAGCTCAGCTCCTGTGGGGGCTGTTTCCAAGGAACACTGAAAACTGGAGCATCCACTGAACCTGGGAATTGTTGTAATTTAATTAAAATTTTATCTTGTTGATCCGATCATATCCTAAAAGCAACTGCAAGCTCTGCCTGTGGGATCAGATGGGGTTTCAGGAGTCCTGCTCCCCTGATCCCACACTGAGGCTGAGGGGATGTGAAATTCCTGCTTCCTGCAGAGACTGCCACAAATGGAATGTGCAGCACTCGGATTTATTCCCCAAGGAGCCAGAGGAGGAGGGGAATGAGGGAACCAGGAGGAAGCAGAGCAGTTCCAGTGGATGTGCCCAGGTACAGGCTCTGCCACAGACAGGAGAGGCTGCTTCAAACACAGCCCAAAAAGTCTGTTTTGCCTGGAAAAAGGGGGAATTTCTGCCCATTATGTGGCACATCCAAGGGGGGTTTCATTCCCGGTGCCACGGGGGCTGCAAACCCCAGTGTGGGCCAATCTGTGCCTGTGCTGAGGGGAAGATGTGAAAAGATTGCTAATTAAAGCCATTAACTGATTGAAATTTCCCCTGAGCTCCAGCCCAGGCTGCTGCTCCCTGGGTGCTGAGGCCCAGCAGTTCCAGCAGGGAAGGAGGGACCAGCACATCCCTCTGGCAGCTGCATTCCCTCCTCAGCAGCAGCTGCCCCGGGATTCTGCTCCATGCTGGGTCCTGCAGAGGGAATTCTGGGGAGGGATTCACTCCCTGGCCCAGCCTTTGTCACCTTCCAGGTGCCCCTGGGGTGCTGTGCCTGCACAACTGTGGCCCTGTCACCTCTTCAGGGGGGACCTGCCATCAAGCAGGGGTTGGTCCCCATCCCTACACACTGAAAGTCTGATTTTCTGGGAAAGATTTCCATCTTAGGTACCTTCCCCTGCTCTGAAGAGAACAGACACTTATGAATCACCGGGTTCATCATGTTGAAAGAATGTGACTTTTTATTGTCAGTGATATTTGAAGTATTTAAAGTTTGAACATGTCTTGTTCATGCTAAAAGGGAATGGGGCTTCATCATCCCCCACCCACGGTGACCTGCAGATTGAGAGGGAATAGTGCTGCCTCCTCAAAGTCACTGCAATTGTCATTGTGCCCAAAAGATTCTCCAGTTTGGTGAAAGTGGTTTAAAACAATTGGCTAAAAGCACCCTGACACCACCCTCCCACACACTGTGCAACTGGGGAGTGTTTTCAATCAATGTCTAAATCAAGGTTTCATTTCTTGTTATCACCCAGCAGATCAGGAGCTCCTGAAATCCCATTCCACATCTCCAGTATCCAGGCTCTCCTCTCCACATTCCCATTCCAGTGACAGGTTCACATGGATGGATCCATTTGGGGTTGATGCTGTCCCCTATTTCCTGCATCTCCTTCCTGCCCTTTACTTTGGCTTTAGGTTGCACTTGATGATCTCAAAGGTTTTTTCCAACCTTAATGATTCTCCAATTATGAACAAGAAATGTTTCCATTCCTGCAGGGAGCTGAGACTTTGATCTCTGCAGCTTTTCAGGTGCAACATCAGTGATCAAAGTCCTCATAATCAGGGATTTGATTTATTCCCAGCTACAGAAAAGCCTTCTCAATGGAATTCCAGATGTCAATTTCTGTGCAATTCATTGTTTGGGATGTGGTGGCTGCACCTGCTTGGGGTTTGTGTTAAAGAGAGGGGCAGGTTGTTTGAAATGAGCTCTCTGCACATCCAGAGTGGCCAAAGCAGGAGCTTCTCATTCTCCAGAGCTGTGTCCTGATTCCCAGAGCCAGGGAATAAGGGAATCAGGGAATCGTGGAATCACAGAATCATGGAGTTTGTACATCTCAGTGAAGATGGGGCTGCCACTGGATCCCTGGCAGTGTCCAAGGCCAGGCTGGACAGGGCTGGGAGCACCCTGGGAAAGAAGAAGAGCCTGGAACAAGGTGGGCTCTAAGGTCCCTTCCACCCCAAACCACTCCATGATTCCTGGGATCTCCTCCTGCCCCCCATTTTAGTGAAGGAATTAAGATCAGGAAGGCTCCCAGACCTTGATGAAGCTGATGAAGCTGCCCCAGTGTCAGGTCCAGGGCCATCAGCAGCACTGCTGTGTCCCTTCACGAGTGACAGCCACGAGGCAAAGAGCCGTGATGGGACAGGTGACAGCCAGGACAGGAGTGTCCCCACCCCCTGTGTGACCAGAGGAGCCCTGGCCGTGGCAGGGAGGGCACAGAGGGTGAGGGGACACAGAGGGTGAGGGGACACTGCAGCCCCCCAGCCATGCTGGCACCCCCCAAAGCGCTGCCACCCCACAAACAAGGACACAGGAGTGACAAAAGGCCACTCAAAGGTTTACCTGGGATTCCATCACGCACTCAGCCTCCTCCCAGCCCCTCGGGGCCTTTGGGAGCAGCGGAGAGCTGGGGGAGCATCGCTGCCTGCAGAGGGACCAGGAGCGAGCTCTGCCCGAGCGGCCCCTCCGGGCGTGCCCCGGAGCCACGAAAGGCTCCAGGGATGGATTTCAGCGTGCAGGTGCTGGATGAACTGACTGCAGCTTTAATTGCGGAGCGATTTCCGTGTCTGTCAAACGGCACAGGCCGGGAGGTTCTGAAAACAGCCAGAGGCAGGCGGGGATAATGCAAATTATCCCGGGCACGTTTAAGGTCTCTTAACAAGGTCTGTAATGACCTTGGTGAATGAGGACTCGGAGGTTTCTGATGCTGTGGAAAAGACACTTTCAGGGAAGGAAAGTTCAGAGCTTTTCCAGTTTCACATTCAGAAAAGAAGAGTAAATATGATAAAGTTCCCATAATAAACATAATAAAGTTACCACGTCCTCTATAAATTTCTGAGATGCAATGAACTCCACACCACAGAAGTTGTCAACTCCTGTTGCAATTAAATTTTTAATATCATCCATATTTCTTCTGTGTCCCTGGATGCAGGAATGTGACAAAACACTTCCAGGATGTTTCCTCCTGCAGATTTCAAGCCTTGTCTTCTATAAATCCAATTATTCCTGCCTTGTTCCCCGTGTGCTCTGGTTCAGGGGCAGCAGCTCCGTGCCCGAGCAGGGGCACTGTGTCAGGGCTGAGAGCTGAAGTCAGCACTGATTATCCAACACCCGGAAAAGAACCGGGCTGGAAATGGGGAGAGGATTAGAATCGTTCCTGGTGAATTTTAATGGCCTTTAATCAGCCACTCCACGCTGATTACCGCAAACGTCAGGAGCCTGTTTCCTCCAAGTGTGCATGGCTGGGGTGGGTTCAGGTTTAACTGTCCTGATTTAATTCCTGCTCAGCAATCAGCGCTCAGCTGGCTCCAGACCCATCCAGGTGGGGAGAGGAGAGGAGAGGATTCCTCAGGGCTCTGTCTGCTCCTTCTCCCATTGCTCCTTGCCCGCCCCTGCCCTGGCCCCTGGCTGTGGGAAAGGAACAAAATTCCTCCCTGGGAGGGTGGGCAGGCCCTGGCACACGGTGCCCAGAGAAGCTGTGGCTGCCCTTGGATCCCTGGCAGTGCCCAAGGCCAGGCTGGACATTGGGGCTTGGAGCAGCCTGGGGCAGTGGGAGGTGTCCCTGCCATGGCAGGGGTGGCACTGGATGGGCTTTAAGGTCCCTCCAACCCAACCCATTCTGGGATTCTGTGAATAATAAACGGTCTTAGAGAGGGAGGGATGGTTGGCAAAGCACAGCCAGGCTGCCAGAGGAGTGATCATCCCTCAGGATATGGACCATGATCATCTTTAACCCCGGGAGATCTGGGGGAAGTTTGGAGAGAGAATGAGTCACCACTGCCAGAATAAAAAGGCACTGAAAAAGTGCAGCCATGAGCCCCAGGATCATGGAATGGGTTGGGTGGAAGGGACCTTAAAGCCCATCCAGTGCCACCCCTGCCATGGCAGGGACACCTCCCACTGTCCCAGGCTGCTCCAAGCCCCAATGTCCAGCCTGGCCTTGGGCACTGCCAGGGATCCAGGGGCAGCCACAGCTTCTCTGGGCACCCTGTGCCCGGGCCTGCCCACCCTCCCAGGGAACAATTCCTGCCCCATAGCCCATCCATTCCTGCCCTCTGGCAGTGGGAAGCCACAGTAGTGGGCTATTGCCGTGGAAGTACCTTTCCAGTTCAGGTCTGCAGGTCCCTGTCACCAGCCCTGGGGACACCTGCCCCAGTTCAGTGCATTCCAGTGCCAGCCAGGCCGTGTGTGACAACCCCACGGTGACACAGGACAAACTGCTCTGAGCTAAAGAAATGCAAAACCCCACATCAAACACCTCAAAGTCATTTTCCTTTGGCCAAGTCCTCCACTTTCTGTTCCAAGTGATACAAGAGATTCAAGAGAATTTAATTTGTTTGCTGAGAAACAGGCCCCAGATAACTGAGGGTGTTGTGTCACTGCTGAGTGAAACACGTTTTAAAACACATTGATGAAAACCAGGCTCATATTCAGGAAAACAGGGCAGGAATTCTGGGACTAACAGCAATTTCAAAGCCTTTGATCAAAGTCCCACTTGGGTAAAAAGAGAGGGCAATTTGAAGGGAATTGGATTCACAAAAATGTGTTGGTTATTCTCAGTCATCAGTGTAAACATTCTCTGAGGTATCACACACCCACCCGAGATGAAAACCCCACAGCACACACAGACCAGGCTCAGCTCTTCCCTTCATTCCCAAGCTCCTGAGCTTGGAAGATTTATGCTGGCATTTCCCTGCCTGTGCCAGGTCCAGCATGAATCAGGTCATGAACCAAAGCACAAACCTAAAATTTAAACCTAAATCTTCCCAGCAAGCCGAGATCACACCCAAAGGTTTGGCTCGGAGTACCAGGATACCTCCCCTGGCAGCCCAAAAGTGGTTTTGGAGCAGTTTTGGAGCAGTTTTGGAGCAGTTTTGGGCCAGTTCATCCCTGTCCCACACAAGTTCGCCTGTTCCCTACCCAGCTGTGTTCTGAGCCACGTGCAGCACTGATCTGCTGGGGTTTTTCCCCAAATCAAGTGCTTAAACTGAGCCCTGTGATCCACAGCAAGTGGAGGAAAGCTCAGAAGGTGCTGAAGGTGACAAAGCTCAGAGACAGCAGGACAGAGGGGAGAGTTCTCTCTCCTCCATCCTCACAGAGCTTTGTTCTCCTACTCTAAAGTTCTCAAAACAACAATCCTGGGGAAGGGGGGTTATTTTCCATGCCTGTCCTGAGCTGAATCAGCAGTTCCTGGGAGGTTTCGTCCTCATTTGATTCTGTGATTATAATAAATTCCACTTCTGCCCTGAAACTGCCCTTGGAATTCGAGAACTTTCAAATGGCAGTAGGAAAAAGAGGTGCAGTTTACTGGAGGGTATTTGGAATATTCACACAGGGGGTTTTGAGCACGAGTTCAGCAGAGCTTTCCTGCCTGTCTGTAATAAAAATGTGGCATCAAAAAATGCCAGGATGGGGCTGACAGCAAAAGGAAGGCAATGCTGGAGAGTGGATAAATTTAACCTAAATCCCAAAATCATGGAATGGGTTGGGTTGGGAAGGACCTTAAAGCCCATCCAGTGCCACCCCTGCCATGGGCAGGGACACCTCCCACTGTCCCAGGCTGCTCCCAGCCCCAATGTCCAGCCTGGCCTTGGGCACTGCCAGGGATCCAGGGGCAGCCACAGCTTCTCTGGGCACCCTGTGCCAGGGCCTGCCCACCCTCCCAGGGAACAATTCCTGCCCAATCTCCCATCCATCCCTGCCCTCTGGCACTTTAATCCTGGATAATACTGTGAAAACATGCACCCACACACCAACTGGCCATAAAATAAACACTTCTATTGCCCCAATTGTCTCTTATACAAAGCACACAAGTGCTGGAAGCTGAGGTTCAGGGATTTATCCTCCCAGGGGATCAGAGTCCCTGAAATCCTGGGAATCTGGCACTTCCCCCCCAGCCTGGCTGCTGTGCTCAGCCTGTGCTCCTCTCAAATGCCTCAGCTTGGTTCATTTGTCTCTTTACTGCTCTGTCACTCCCCAGGTTTGAGGGCACTGGAGCTGCACTGTGGGAGCCGCTGGAGTGCCAGGGATCTGTTTGATAATGATCCCCTGGGCTGGGGACTCCCAGGGAAAAACATGGGAAAAAAACATGGAAACCACCACCCAGCAGGAGCAGCAGGAGATGAAAAACATGGAAATCATTGTCAGGGGATGATTCCCCCCATCCTTCCCCCAGGGGAGGCAGCAGCTCCCACTCCCTGCTCCAAACCCCTCCACCAGCTCCACCTTGCTGGGTCATCCCGAGGGCTGGCTCTGCTCAGAGTAGGAAATTTGGACACTCAAATCCATCTCTGGAGGGAACTACAGCATTATTGTGGCTCATTGTGAGCAGAGATCTTCCCCTTAGGTGCCAGATCTGATTATTCACAGTCAAAAATGATAAAAATCAGTTCTGAACCCTTCCCACCGAGCTCTCACAAATATTGGATCCTTCCACAGCTCCCTCAGGCTGCTATGGGCTCTTGTTGTGTCTACATTCTTTTAACTGAGTAAATGTATTGGATCACAGAATTATTTATTCTAATGACCACTTGATAGTGTTGTGTATTGAACAGCCAAAATAACAAAACAAATATCTCTGTACAGCACGTCAGCACTGCCAGCTCTGGAGGCTGCAGCCACCTCAGAGCGCAGATTTCTGTCTTTGTCAGCACAAAAATAAACCCAAACCTCCTCAGACAGAGAAATGATGGTGCAGAAAACACCCAGACAAAGAAACAGGTTCTCAGTGAAGTGGTAAATTTGTTTAAAGAAAAATCTTCAGGGACTTTCTTTTGAAAATCAGCATCATTCCGTTCACTTGGTGAAACCCCATTAGGGATCTGCTGGGAAATTTCCTGATAAATTCAGAGCCTGGGAAGGGTCCGGTGGCTCTGGTGCAGTGATATGAGATGGTCACAGCACCAGCAACACCCTCAGTCCCTGCACATCATCCAACAAACCAGAAATTACTGACAAAAACCCCAAACTGAAGTAAAAACCTCCAAACTGAAATAAAAACCACCGAACTGAAGCCAAAGAGCCCCAGTGGGAGCACTGGTGGCACAAGTGCCCAGAGAAATCAGGGCAAGATCCCAAGGGAAGGGGAGGGGGGGCCCAGCCCCTGTCCCATCTCCTGCCATCAGCAGAGTGGCCTGAGGGACAGGGCAGGATGGAGCTGAACCTGCAGGACACCCAGGGTGTCACCTCCTCAGCAGGGACAGCCAGGACACATCCCCACCCTGGTGGCCACAGGAATGTCCCTGTCCTGGCTCAGGACAGCTCTGTGGGGAGCTCTGTGAGGGCCACCAGAGTGGGACAGCTGTGCCCTGTGCTGGGGACACACAAGTGGCAGCTGGGAGAGCACAGCAGGGCAGAGGGGACACCGCTCCTCCCCACAGGAAGATCCAAAGTGCTCCTGGTGCCTCTGCAGGGGGACGAGCCCAGCCCCAGGAGCTGCTGGTGGCCCTGGCAGGAGGAGAAACCTGGGGAGCACCATGAACACCCAGGGGTCACTCAGCTCCCGGGGGGTGCTTTTGGGACCCCAGAAGGGTTGGGGTTGGAAGGAACCTTCAAACCCCTCCCACTCCAACCCCAACACCTTCCACCATCCCAGGCTGCTCCAAGGCCCAGTGCCCAGCCTGTGCCAGGGCTTTTGGTGCCAGGCTCCAGCAAACAGCACTGGAAATCTGGGATACACCCTGGGAAAATCCAAGTTATCCACTGAAATGTGGGGATCCCCAGGCAGTCAGGGCCTGCAGGACTTTCCTCCCGTCACCTGCTCACAAAGGAACCCCGGCCCTCCCCCACCCCCAGCACTGGGATCTTTGCAGTTCCTTCATTTGCATTTTCCAAAGGTCTTTTTCCTCCTCTTTTTTCAAGCAGGTGATTTATTTCTTTAGATTTATTTCTTTCACAGAAAAGGTCATTTTCTTCCTAACACATTTGTTTGTTGCAAACAGTTGCCAACACCTTGGGGTTTCTGCTTGTTTATGAGAAATGGAGTGTCTATTTTCCCACTTTTCCTTCTTTTTCAAGCCCTAGTTCAGTTTCCCCAATATTTTTACGCCACTGAATGCCAGAGTTTGGAGGCAGGGCAATGTGTAGATTTTTATCTCACAGTGGGGATTCTTTAGAAACAAGAAGAAATAAAACAGGCCAAGCCTGTTTTAAACAATTCCCAAACTCCGATCTCCATGAAAATCAGACTTTCCTTTGAGTCAATTAAGATTTCCCTCAATAAAATTCCTGCAGTGCAGGGAGAGGTGATTTTGTTACAGGAATGGGAAGTGTCCAGGGAAGCCAAAGGCAGAGTCCTGCAGGACTGGAGCACCTTCCATGTCCTTTTCTCTGGGCAGAGAGGAGGGAGCAAGGGATGGATGGATGGAGGGATGGATGGATGGAGGGATGGATGGATGGATGGATGGATGGATGACGGATGGAGGGATGGATAAGGGATGGATGGATGGAGGGAGGGATGGATGGATGGATGGATGGATGGATGGAGGGATGGATGGATGGATAAGGGATGGATGGATGGAGGGATGGATGGATAAGGGATGGATGGATGGATGGATGGATGGATGGA
>VZTZ01015665.1:131427-150506 GCA_013400955.1 Drymodes brunneopygia | reverse complement strand
CCTCACTCCCTGTTCCCTCTCTCCCTGTTCCTCATTCCCTGCTCCCTCCGCAGCCCCTCCGTGCCCTGCCCTGTGCCACGGCCATTCCCACACATTTTCCCCTTCATTTCACTCTATTAAGGCACTAATTGATTGCCCAGATCAGGAGAGCCCAGATCTGTCCCCTGGGACTCTCCTGCATTCCCAGCGACAACTGCAGGCAGGATTCGGGATGGGCAGAGCACTAAAGCTCAGTGGCTGCGCTGGGCGGGGGAAAGCTCCGTGTCCCGTCCCAGCCGTGTCCCTGTGCCCTCCCGTGCTCACAGCTGCGTCTGCCCGTCCCCTCCCGAAATTTGGCAGCCAGCCCCAAATGCAACCCCCCACAGCTGGATGTGGCCCCTGCTCCATTTTCCAGGGAGCCAAATGTCCTTTAGTGCCTGTGCTGAGGGTGCAGCTCAGACCTCAGGGGTCCCTGCTGTCCCTGCACATCCCTGGCCTGTCCCTGTCCCGTCCCTGGTCTGTCCCTGACCCGTCCCTGGTCTGTCCCTGTCCCATCCCTGGTCTGTCCCTGTCCCATCCCTGACCTGTCCCTGGTCTGTCCCTGACCCGTCCCTGGTCTGTCCCTGCACATCCCTCCCTCCTTGCTCAGGGGTGCTGTGGAATTTTTGGCCATTCCTACTCACCCACCAAAGATCACAAACCCCAATATATCCCTCTCCCTCCCAAGTGTGTGGGAGCCTGGAGGATGGAAAGGGTTCCCCCAGTGCTGGAAAACACGAGCAGCTGCTGAGCTGTTCCCTGTGCAGGACCTGCCTCCCCAGAGCTGCAGAGACATCCCAGCAGTGAGAAATGAGAGCTCTGAGCAGCATCTCCCCATTGCAATCCTGCAGCTTTATTTGTGCCCCAATGGCCAGGCTGCTCCTGAGCCCAGGGGTTTGTGCTGGGTGGTCTCTGATGGGAGGGACAGGCACCGTGGCTGAGGGGCTGATCCTGCACTGTCCCCTCATGCCAGACAAAGCTCCCAGATACCCTGCCTGAAATTCCCTGCACTCTCCATGTGCACACAGCCAAGGGAAAAGGGGGGAGTGAATCAGGCAGTGCTTTGGCTCTCAGCTGGGCACAGTACAGAGCATGGACTTTTCCAAATCACCTCATCAGTGCTGTGGGCACAGCATTTCTCCTGCACCCGACGCTGATGCAGCCGTGGTGTTTAACCATTCCCCCTTGTCCTGACTTCCCGAAGCATTTCAGCCACCCCAGAGAGGTTCCTTTCATTACAAACCTGTCGTTCAGGGCTGTTATTCCCTCTGAGCCTGGAGATCCTCCCCCCTCCATGGAGGAGGAAGTGTTTAACACTGGAGACTGCAGGTCTCTGCCCTTAGAAATGAGCTTGGCAAAGATATCCCAGCATGGGGTGGGCTGGAGGGAAGCTGCTTGGCTGGGAGAGGGGAAGGCACTTTCTGGATGCCCACATGGATCCTCTCTCCCGTGATTTAAGAAGCTTTGGGATGAGGTTTCATGGTGGCACTGCCCAGCCAGGTGTCCCTTTTGCCCCATCCTTGCCCCCCAGCACTGGGCACAGGCACAGCCTTGTGGGCACCATTCCCTCCTTAAAATCCTTCCCTGGGAATGGCTGCAGGGCTGCAGGGCTCTGTCAGCAGCCCAGGCCCAGCCCCTGCCATTCCCTGCAGGAAAGGTGGGAATTGCACAGCGGGGGGCAATGGGAGACACGCCGAGCCCTGATTCCCAGGAAGGCTGGGTTTGCCATCAGGAATCCCACTGGAGACAGGGCAGGGGCAGGAATGCTGAGGGATCACGTGACTGATGGCCCTGCAGATGGACTGGATAAAGCCAGGGACAATGGGCAGAGGGAACCTGTTCCCTGAATGGCACTTCCATGATTTTTTCCTTGCTTTTTCTTTGGGAGGAAGCAGCAAAGACGTTGTACTCCTACCCCAGAGGAAAAGCAACCAGAGCTCTTCAAGGGCTCAGAAATCCAGGAAGTGCTGAGCAAAGATGGGATAAAGCCCATAACCACAATTCCAAGGCCATGGAGCACCTGTGGAATTCAGTCAGAGCTTTGGTTCCTGCAGGAGCCCTGGGGCTGTCCCTGCCCACCCAGGGCTCCCACCTGGAGCCTCTGCTCCCTTCTCCCTGTCCCAGCACAGCCAGGGAGGCACCAGGGGGCCATCCCTGTGGAAGCTGATCCCAGGAATCCTGCTGCTCTAAATCCAGGCTCACTCCTGCCTCCCTGCCTCACTCCAGGCATTTGCAGAGGAGGGGAGGGTCACTGAAAGCAGTGGGTTAAACTGAGAATGGAATTTTCAGGAAGGCTCCAGACTTCTCTGCTCCCCATCCAAGAGCTCAGCTCACAAACTTGATTTTCCCATCAGGACTTTTTCTTTTTGAGCAGCTCCTGAGGGGCTGGAATTCTGGAAGGTGCCAATGGCTCAGTGGGATTGGGATGGGGTGGGATGGGATGGGATGGGGTGGGATGGGGCTCCCTCCTCTCCCTCCCAGGCTGGGATGATGCTCCCAAGGTGCAGTAGAGGCAATAAAACATCCCTGACTTCCAGTCCTGCCCCTCCTGGTGTCATTTACTCCCCCCAGGTACATCACAAACCATGGGGGCTTCACCAGCACCAAACTCCTGCTTAGACAACCAAATCCTGGAATCCAGAGCAGGATTTCCAGGGTTATTCCTGTCCCATGCCAGGAGCCAGGAACAAGTTTTTAAAACCCTTTTAAAACTTTCTTCCAAAGCTCCACCCAATTCAGTCTGGACGGGGCTGGAGGGTTGTAAAAGAAGGCAGAAATTCTCATTTCCAGGTTTGGCTCTTATGCTTCATTAAACTTGGGAACAGCCAAAGTTTTTTAGCAGGCAGAGGCTGTGGGATGGCCAGAGAAACGAGCTGGAATCCCACAGGAAGCCACACATTGGATCCATTGGCAGCAAACATGCAGCTCTGTGTTTTGAGGGATTTTTGATCCTGCCATAACAGCCTGGGCTGCTTTTCCTGGAAGCTCCAGCGCTGTTTAAAGTTTCACTGCAGGGCAGACAAAAAGCAGCTCCCAGTGCTGGATCTGGCTCCTTCCAGTGCCTGGGACCAGCAGGACCAAACCACCCCAGGGCAGCAGCTGGGGAAAAGCTTTCACTGGCACAATGCAGGTTATCCTGAGCTCATCCCTGAGGAGTCCCAGCAGGAATCCCAGTGGGATGAGACCTGCCCAGCACATTCCTTCTGTGTGGAACATCCCCTGCCACCGCCAAGGGACACTGAACAGGGACACTGAAAAGGGACACTGAACAGGGACACGGAACAGGGACACTGAAAAGGGACACGGAACAGGGACACTGAACAGGGACACACTTCTGGGAGCAGCCAGGGGGCTTCAAGGTTCCCAGCTCAACAGATTCCTGTTGAGAAGAGAAAAGAAAATGCTTTTCTCTTCCCAGAGTGAATTCCAGACTCCCAAAGCTGCTGCTGGAGCCTCTGGGTGCTTTGCTGGGTCCAGCTGCATTCATCCACAGGAACACAGAGCTTGGCTGGACACAACTCCCTCCACCAACATGGGATGTTCTTCCACAGCCTCAACACCCTTTCTACAAATGTTCCCACTCATTAAAACATCCTGTGCTCCTCAGCAAATCCACACTGGAAGCTGCTGAGAGCTGCTGAAGTAGCAATTAAAGCAGTGCTCACTTACCTGCCAGAATATGCTGTCTATTGTGTTCCCCAGGAAGCCATCCCTGCCCTCCGACGACACCAGCTTAGGTCCCAGAATGGTCATAAATTCATCAAAATCCACCTGGCCATCCCCTGGAATGAGAGGGAAAGATCAGAGACTCGGAAATCAGAGACAAGGTTGGGTTGGAAGGGACTTTTAGAGGCCACACAATGCAACAACCTGTCCTGGGCAGGGACACCTCCCACTGTCCCAGGCTGCTCCAAGCCCCAATGTTCAGCCTGGCCTTGGGCACTGCCAGGGATCCAGGGGCAGCCACAGCTTCTCTGGGCACCCTGTGCCAGGGCCTGCCCACCCTCATTATTATCAATAATTAGCCCTGAGAGCCCAACGTGCCCCTCTGGACCTGCTGCACCTCAGGGACCCCCACACCCTGGGGGGCCTCCACAGCAACTTCCCAGTGCCCACAGGTCCCAATCCTTTGCTGTGCCAGTGAATGGCCCCTGTTGTGTCCCACCAGCCCCCAAGGACAGAGCCAGGCCATGCACTGAGGGGAACAGGCCATTCCCCAGTCCCACAGTCCAGAGGCACTCCCCAAAAAGCCATTCTGGCAGGGAAACAGGAGCCAGCAGCATGGCCAGGACTCTCCCTCTCAGGCTCTGCACAAGTTTTACAGGGCCAGTCCCAGGCTCCAGAGGGAGGGAGTGCAGGCAGAGCAGGGACTAGAACTACTGCACATCCAGCAGGCAGAGCAGGGACCAGAACTACTGCACATCCAGCAGGCAGAGCAGGGACCAGAACTACTGCACATCCAGCAGGCAGAGCAGGGGCCAGGCTGTTCCAAATCCAGCAGCATTCCATCCCAGCTTCCCAGCAGCATCCGTGTGTGTGCCTGGCATGCAGAGCAGGCAGTGCAGGCACAGCCTCAGTGCCACCAGCTGGGACAAGTGACAGCTCCTGTCACTAACGAGCCGAGCTGGTGCAGTGCTGAGCGTGGCTCCTGCTCTGAATGAGGCACGGGGCTGTTTGGAGTGAGTTTTGTATCAAATGTCACTTTTCCCTCGACAGAAACGGGATATTCATGCCTGCTGAAGGATCTTAAAAATCCCTGTCCATCTGAGCAGTTCAATGCCCAGCTCTCCTGAGAATGTTTGACCTAATCTTCTGGAAAATCTCCTTCATTGATCAGGCCATGGACATCTCCTCCTCCGTGTTATTAACCTGATAGGGGTGGATAAATCAGCCCTGCTTCCAGCCTGGGATCAGAATCAGCACCCGCAGGATTCAGGGTTGTGTTTTACTTTGTGTTTTACTCCGATTCAGCTGGAAGTGAGGGCATCCAGCCCTCCCTGGAGCTGCTGCTGTTAAATTACCAGGTGTGAGAAGTGTCTCAGGCCGTGAGACTCCAGCAGATCAATGCCAGGGCTGTGACTCAAATGCCCTTTCAAGCTGCAATAGCGCCATGTGCCAGCTGTGCCACGTGTGGCACCACCGCTGCTGTCTGTCCTTCCTATCACACCTGTCCTTCTTATCACACCCTGTGTGCCAGCTGTGCCACGTGTGGCACCAGCACTGCTGTTTGTCCTTCCTATCACACCTGTCCTTATCACATCCCATGTGCTCCGGCTGAGCAGGTGAGTGGCTGATCGCCATCTCCCATGTCCTGATCTCTGCACAAATGTGGGAAAATCAGCATGGCCCGAGCACAAAACCAGCACAGCCCAAGCACAAAACCAACACAGCCAAAACCAGCACAGCCAAAACCAGCACAGCCCAAGCACAAAACCAGCACAGCCCAAGCGCTCCCCGGGCGGAATTGTGATCTCCAGGAGATCTGGGATTCCTGGGAGGGAACATCTGGGCTGAGCCTCCGCAAGGGAGCCCTGCGGGGATCCGCGGTGTCTCCGATCCTGTAAAATGCACCAAGACCCCGTCCCGCTGCTGGAGGCGCTCCCAGGTCCGCGCCGGGGCTCTGCAGGACCGAGCTGGTTTCTGGGACAGAAATTCGTTATTGAGGAAAGGCTGAGCCATTCTCTGAGACATTTATGGGCTCTGGAAAAGGCTCTCCCTCCGCTACCCCTCGGGAAGCACCAGCCCCTGGCATCCCGCGGGGTGGATCGGTCCCGGCACGCTGCATCCTCGGCAGGGAAACGCAAGGTGACAGCGGCTCCGGGTGATTTACAGCGCGGCACAGCGCTCCGCGGCACACACAGCAGCGAATCCACGCGCTGGGATGCAAATCGGGATGCTTCGGGATGCTAATTTCTTTAAATTAGCCAGATTAGCAAGAAAACAATTTGCATTTTAAAGAGATGCTGGTACCTGCCCCCGCATACATTTGGCCCGTGCCCGTGTGACCCCGAGCACGGAGTTTTTGCAGCTCGGGCTCTCGCCAATGTCACTGCACGCTCCGAGGACGGGCAGGACTCGGTCCCACACGTGATTCCAGAGGAAGGGGTAGCAGGAATGCTGGGCTCTGACTTTGTGCGAGACTTCGGGCACCCCTTGCTCGTGACTTTCCTGCGCTTCTGCCAGGGATCATCACTGACTTCACGGGCTTTAATTACCGGCTTAATGAGAGCACTTTCCACAACCTCCGAAGAAAGATGCCATTGAAAAGTGCATTATCCCCTTATTGACTGCTTTTTCAATTAAAACTCTTAACTAGCAAGGCAACTAGACCCCACTTTTGCCTGGTAGAAAAATCGCTTTAACATTCATGTGGAGCTGCAGAAAACAAACCTTCCCTGTCATCAGCACCTCAGGAGACTGCAGCATCATTTCATCAACAGGCAGAAATCACCGATTTGTCTGAAAATTCCTTCTGACAGCCACGAGAGAAATGCTGTAAAAACCAAAACCTGCACGGGGCTGCTCTGCACAACCAGGCCATCACCAAAGCCCAGGATCCACATCCCATCCTGGGAGCACAGTGGGAAATCTGGGTTTGGCACAGGCAAGACCCCTCCTCGCCCTCCCGCTCCTCCCCACGGTCACTGGGAGCTGCTGGGGGATGCACTCACCGAGCATCAGCTGGGGATCGAGCCCGGAATCAAATCCAGCTCCCATCCCTGTGCTGCAGATGCACTGCACTCCCCAGGCAGGTGTGGATTATCCACAAATGGAGTTGGTTTAAGGATGGGGAGAAAGGACGAAAAGGCCGGGCAGGAGCTAAAGTGTCGTCTGTTCTCCCTCACCTTCCTCGCCCCTCTCCAGGAGCCATCCCGCAACTCCTGATCCCAGCAGGGCTCACAGGACCCCAATCCCTGTCCCCCGGTGCGACGGGTGCTGTTCACATCCTCCCCTGCTCAGCCCTCGAGCTCCCGCTGAGCACTGAGCTCAGCTCATCCCGCGGGGAGAGCTCCGGGAAGGCCAGGGGGGCACAGGCAGGGAACGGCTCCAGGGATGTGCTCCCTGCCCCGGGACAGCCCGGGACAGCCCCGGCTCCCTCCTGTCCCCGCTCCCGGGCACAAACACAGAATAGAAACCCCAGTCGGGCTGAGGTCCCTGCCTGAGGAAGGGAAATGGCTCTCTGGGGACCGGGCAGCGATGGGTTAAAGGCTGCACCTGAGGATTCTAGAGCTCTGTTCCAGCTTATTGATTCCATGATTTCAAGGCACTCACACATTCCCAGAGTTTAGCTACAAACTGGGAGGGCAGGGAAACTCAGGGGCACGGTGGAGTGGGGGCTTCTGGGACAGGGAAGCCTTGGGAATGGTGGGGAGGGGCTGCTGGGCCAGGGCAGCCTGGCAGGTGGCAAAGGGGGTGAGGACAGAGGGGTTCCAGGCAGGATCCCACCCCACCTCTGAGTTCCACTCATCAGCCAGGGGATGGGTCACTGACTGTGTGTGGGGTTTTAGCAAAACACCAGAGCAGAGCTTAAGCACTGGTTTAAACCCACCTGAAGCACTCCTTGGTTTCCTCTCAGCCCTGCCCTCACATTTCCTCCCCCGTAAAGCTCCGTGTTAATCCTGGCATTAATGTCACCGAGTCACCCGGGGGCACCAACACTGTGGCTGAACTCATGACTCAAGCAGTGACTCAGAGCCTCTCTGGCCACCCCAGTGGAGCCAGATCAGATCAGCTCATCATCCCCAGACCCTCAGCTGGCTGAGAAGAGTTTCCAGGTGCCCACACAGCTCTGCTCCCTGCAGGACTCCCAATCCTGGCAGAACCCAGGGAACTGTGGCAATGAAGAGGAATGGCAGTGGTGGGAGCCTGGCTGACTGTACCATCGAGGGAAGAGGATGCTGAGGGCACCAAACAACATCTCTGGGCTCTCTGGGAACCTCTTCAGTGCCCACAGACCACGTGTGGCCAGCAGGAACCTGCCCAAGCTCCCCCCTCACTGCTTGTTCGTGGGGTGCAGAGAGGCCTTGGGGACAATTCCAATCAACGCTTGCTGTGCTGTGAGCTCAGTTTGGCTGCTCCCAGAGCTCCACGGAGCTCCAGCAGGGAATCCTAGGGTCCCACGGCACATCCCACACACTTAGGCAGAGTGTGGGGATGGCAGGGTTGGAACAGGATCATCTTTAAGGTCTCTTCCACCCCAAACCATTCCATGGCTCTGATTCTAAATTATTCAAAGATGATGGAGCAGCAGCAAAGAGCAGAGTGGAGCTGGGAATCCAAGGGCTTTTCCAGACCCTGCAGCCCTGGGAAATTCACTTTGGACCTGACTGACCCAAGGAAGGGATGTCTGCACCTCTGCAAAATGTTCATCGGGCCTCCTAAATAAACCAGTGGGATCACAGAGTCATGGAATCATCGAGGTTGGAACTGACCTCCAAAATCATGGAGTCCAACCTTCCCCAGCACTGCCAGGGCCACCACTGACCCCTGTTCCCACGAGCCACATCCACACAGCTTTTGAACACTTCCAGGGATGCCTGACCACCCTTTCAGTGAGAAATTTCCCCAAGATCCACCCTGAGCCTCCCCTGGCCCAGCCTGAGGCCGTTCCCTCTCCTCCTGTCCCTGTTCCCTGGGAGCAGAGCCCGAACCCCCTTAGCCCCCTCCTGTCAGGGACTTGTGCAGAGGAGAAGGGACTTAAAAAAAAAAAAAATCATTACTGACAACATCTGGAGGATGGAAAAGCACCACTTCCCCCCAGGGAGCAGATTTCAGGTTAGACACCATTTCAGGGGAGATGAAAGAGCCTCCAGCCCCTTGGAAAGGGGATTTACTCTCCTGAGCTACTTCCCTTCAACACCAATTCTCATCCAGGTTCTGATCCCACCCCCTCCCAGGACTGAGAGGTTCCAGGTGCCATCGGCTGCTCCTGCTGGTTCTGCACTGGTTTGTAAGAGCTGAGCACAGATTATTCCCATCCCCTCCCTCAGCTCTGAGCTCCAGACAAAGGATTTCATCTTCCCCCAGCCTTTCACTGCGGCGAACAGGGAAAGTTGGATCTGCTGGAGGATGTTCCAGCAGGGAGCACAGAGCCAGAGCTGTGCAGTCACCTGGGCAGGGCACCAGCACCCCAAACACCCCCAGCTGCATCCAGAGCAGCCCTGAGCCCCATCCTGCCTTCCCCTGGGCCTGATCCCACAGGATCCACCCTCAGAGGTCTGCCCAGGCTGGAAATGCCAAGGAGGGAGAGCAGGGCTCCAAATCCCCTCATCGCAGGGAGCACCAGCCTGTGCTGGGCTCAAAGCTGAGCTTTGAGGGACCAAGGGAATGCTCAGAGGAGTGTGTGTGTGGGGGGTGACCCCATCCCGGCCCCATTCCCATGGGACAGCCCCACCCTCAGCCCTCAGGCCACCCCTGCCTCTCCAAAAGGCTCCTGAGCAGCTCCCTGGAGGGTGGAAATAAATATTCATTGGGATGGAGAAAGACAGAGCTGGAGAGGGAAAGTGGAGGGGGAAACATTACTGGAAATGAGAGGGCGGAAAAGGGAAATGGGGAGGGGAAAGGGAAATGAGAGGAGGAAACATTCCTGGAAATGAGAGGGGGAAAGGGAAATGAGAGGGGGAAACATTCCTGGAAATGAGAGGGGGAAAGGGAAATGAGAGGGGGAAAGGGAAATGAGGGGGGGAAACATTCCTGGAAATGAGAGGGAGGGAAGGGGAATGAGAAGGGGAAACATTCCTGGGTTGCATCGCCTCCATCCCCGGGCAGAACGGACCTGGCCCGGGTTTTCAGAGCCTGGTGCCTCAGCCCGGCTGGACAATGCGCCCTGATTGCTCCCTAAAGGAGCCTTTTCCCGGCCATTCTCAGGACAATCCGGTCCCCCAGCGCTCCGTGCGTGGCCGGGGTGAGGATGTGCGGAGCGAGCCGGATCAGCAGCCGCGCTCCTCCTGGGCACTGTGACCTCCAGCGAGCAGCGAGGTGAGATATTTAAAGTTAATGAGCTGGCTTGGCAGCTCGGGCCCGGAGCACACAACTCCTGTTTATTTTTACTCTCCAGCAGCTCCCCGCAGCGCCCGGCCGGCCCGGCTGTGTCATTGCCGTGCCCGGCTCACCCGGGCTGGGCTGGCACGGGCTGGGCACGGCATGAGCAGGGAACGGCTCCAGCCACAGCAGATTGCCCAGACAAGGCTCTCGGTCTCAAACACGGGGAGGTCAGAGCCTCCTCAGCAGCCTGACCCTTTGCCCAGCACGAGGCAGAGAATTTTCTCCCTAATTACAGCCTCAACCCAGAACTACAGCGGGAACAGGGAAAGGCTGGCATGAAACTTCGGCCTTGGAAAACAGGTTTAATTATAGACAGCTCCAGTGGCTCCTGGGAGGAGAGAAACAACTGGGAGGACGTGGATCTGTAGGAATGAATCCAGAGAAGGCCACAGAGCTGCTCCAAGAGAGCTGGGGGTGCTCACGTGGAGAGGAGAAGGCTCCAGAGGGACCTCAGAGCCCCTGCCAGGGCCTAAAGGGGCTCCAGGAGAGCTGGAGAGGGACTGGGGACAAGGGATGGAGGGACAGGACCCAGGGAATGGCTCCCACTGCCAGAGGGCAGGGATGGATGGGATATTGGGCAGGAATTGTTCCCTGGGAGGGTGGGCAGGCCCTGGCACAGGGTGCCCAGAGAAGCTGTGGCTGCCCCTGGATCCCTGGCAGTGCCCAAGGCCAGGCTGGACATTGGGGCTTGGAGCAGCCTGGGACAGTGGGAGGTGTCCCTGTCATGGAATGAGAGGAGCTCTATGATCCCTTCTCACCCAAACCATTCTGGGATTCCATGAAAAGCTTCACTGGATCTGGGGAAAGGATCAAACACCTTCACAGGAGCCCCTCTGTCCCTGCATTCCAGCAGCTTTCGGAGCAGTTGTGTGGATCTGGCTGCTCTGGTTCCATGACAACCACACAGAACAGATCCATGGATTGTACAGACACATCCCTGGAGGAGGGGATGTCTGTGGGGTCTGGGAGGCTCCAGCAGAGCCCGGGAGGGTGGAGCAGGGGGCTTTGTCCATCCCACTCTGGCACAGCTTGGCTTGTCCTGCAGGGAGAGGGAGCAGCTCCACAGGACTGGTTTGCTTCCCATTAAAAACAAATCCATGAACTCCCAGAGCTGGACCAGGAGACAGGGACTGAGGAGCACAGGGAATCTGCTGGGACCTGTCCCTGCTCCAGCACAAGCTCTCGAACAAGGAGGAAAAGTCCAAGGAAAACAGGGACTGCAGTAAGAAATAAATCCCATCAGACACCTGCCAGCTCCCCATGGCCCCACAGAGCTGTGGGACACCCAGGGACCAGCCCTGCCACCAGCTGTCCCCAGGGAAGGGCCCTGCTGAGGGGGATGAGGGGGTCCCCAGAGCCCCCAGCCCTCTCTGAAATCCCTCCCTGGGCAGCCCAAGCCCTTTTGCAGGTCTGTGCAGAGATCTGGGCCCTCCCCAGCTGTGAGCAGCTGCTCCCTGTGTCCCATGGACCACGAGCAGCAGGATCACCACAGACTGCCCAGCACTGCCATCCCCTCTGGGTGCAGCTCACACACCCTGGGGAGCACCAGCAGCATCTCAGAGCAGGACTCTGAGTGCTCCCTGGGGCTCACACATCCTGGGAAGCCAAAACGACCCCAGGGCACTGCGTTCCAGGAAGAAATAAAATTAAACAAGGATGCAAACAAAGCACGAGGCACGAGGTGCACCCCAGCCCACAGCACAGCCAGGTTCCAGAGGGGGAACTGCACTTCAGGGCTTCCTTTTGTGCTCTCCCTTCAGCAAAGGCAGGATTGGACATCATTTGATATCATTTGATATAATTTGATATAATTTGATGTAATTTGATGAAGCTCTTGCTGCTCCCGAGCTGCAGATCTGACAGGCTGCAGCAGCAGCTGTAATTACTCCTCATTTCTGCAGTGAGAACACGGAATGGATAAAATGTGATAATCCTCATTGTCCAAATGAGAGCAGACATGGAGAGAGCAGCTCCTGGAAATGCAGACAAGTCTCATCAAACCCATCCCGCTGCCCAAAATTCCCAGCTCAGCAACAGATTTTAAAGGACAGCCAGGCTGGGATGTGGCTGGATCATTTCTCACACTGAAAAATCACTGTGAGCACAAAGAACAAACCCCAAATCCATCATAATCCATCTGCCCCTGGATCCCTGGCAGTGCCCAAGGCCAGGCTGGACAGGGCCTGGAGCACCCTGGGACAGTGGAAGGTCCCTGCCATGGCAGGGGGTGGAGTGAGATGATTTTTAAGATTCTTTCCAACCCAAACCTGAAATCCTCTGACTCCTGCAAACTCTGATTTTAACCCAGAAATGGTTCCTGGTCCCCCTCCAGCAGCCTGGGCTGTTTTATACTGAAACATATTTCATATTGAGATATAAAATGAAATATTTAATCCATCTCTTTTCTTGCTGAAACACAAGGAAACCTCCACAGCAGGAAAAAAAACCTCAGGAAAACCCAAAGAAGAAAAGTGGGAGAGACAAAAGGAGAGAAAATATTTCCAGCCTGGGAATGTCACCATTGTCCCACACAGGGCAGCTCAAGCTGAGCTTGTGGGAGGAAGCCAGCATTTCATTGATCAAAGGTTGGAAAGGATGATCTTGGAGGTCTTTTCCAACCTTAATGATCCTGTGATCCTGTGACTTTTCCAACTTTAATGATCCTGTGATCCTGGGATTTGTCCATGCCTCAGAACAAGGAATTTGCCTTCTGCCTGCCCCAGGGGAAAGCTGAACACTGCATTTTTAAAGGAGAGGTTTGTTCCAGATGTCCCAGGCCATGTCCTGTCATCATTCCCCTCCCTGTCCCCAGCTCTGGGTCCCTGGGGGGACCCTGGACAGCAGGACAGTGGCCTGGAGGGACACGGTGACCTGTGACACCACCCAGCCACGGCACTGTCACTTCTTCCCTTTCCAAAGAGCAAGTGGGACATTCCAGGATGTGTCACCTGGAGTGCTGACATGCTTGGGAACAATGAAAAACTGGGGGAAAATCTCAGTTTGGAGTTCTGGAAGAGCCCTGGAATCACTGAGGCTGGAAAAGGCCCCCAAGGGCATCAGCCCCAACCTTGGACCAAGTGGCTCCATGGCCACCAAACCACAGCACCAAGGGCCACTTCTGCCTGGGCTGGGACATCCAGAGCAGCCTCGGGCTGGGCCAGGGCAGGCTCAGGTTGGATTTTGGGATCATTTCTCCATGGAAAGGCTGGGCAGGCATTGACACTGCCCAAGGCAGGGGTGGAGTCCCCACCCCTGGAGGGGTTTAACAGCCCTGTGGATGTGGCACTCGGGGACATGGGGCAGTGGTGGCCTTGGCAGTGCTGGGGGTGCTTGGACTCGATGATCTCAGAGCTCTTTTCCAACCTCAGTGATTCCATGACTCTTCCAGAATTTAAAGTTGAGATTCCCCCGTTTTTCATTGCTCCCAAGGATGTCACCATCCCAGAATGTCCCAGAGGCACCAGGCAGGTCCCTGGTGAAACCAGCTTGACCTTTGCTTCATCAAAATATTCCCTATTCTCATCCCAATAAATAATTTGACATCCAGGGGTGGATTTCCCCCCCTCTTGTGGTAGCCTGGAGTTATTTTTCCAGCTGCTTCTCTAATTAGTGCACCAAGTGCTCATTTTATTCCTCAGATAAAAATCCCAATGAAACAATTTGTGACACTTAAGTCACACATTCATCTCTTTTATGGCAAATGCTGCTTAAAGAGGAGGAATCCCAGATAAGGCCACACATTCCATATGCCATTTCCCAGCATTTTTATCAGCATTGCTGCCAATTGAAAGAATTTACAAATAATTCCTTTTCCCAGCACAGAAATGCATAAAATATTTCCCTTTCCCTGTGCTGGCAGAACATTCCAGGTCATTCCCCGGATTGCAGAGGGAAGCAAGGGCCCCTCTCACAGTTTGTGCCCATGAAATGCAGAATTATGGCTAAAAATTGAGGAAATCTATGGGATAAAGGTCAGATTTGACCTCTGTAAGATTCCAGACCAAAATATTCGCTCCCTACAAGGCACAGATCCGGAGAAGTGCCCAGGTCCACCAAAAACCTCTGGGGGAACAGTCCCACCCCACTTCTAGGATGTAAACAAAGCTTTGGGATAATGAAAATCTCAGAACTCCTGGCCCTCACCTCCCTTCCTAAACAGAAACATTTTTGCCCAGCAAATTCCTTTTCCTTCTGTCCTATTCTCACTTCCCATCCCAGCAGTGCCACAGCATCTCCTGGAGTTCACAAAAGAGGGTTCTGAGCATTTATTAGGATTTCTCTGGAGACCTTGAAATATTCCAAGGTGATTCCCATTTTTCCCCATAACTGAGGGGGTTTTATGCCAACTGTACAATTTCCCCCGTGGCACCTGCGTTTCTTCACCTGGGGAAAGCCCACCTGGCAGAATCCTGGAATTGTGGAATTCCTGGAGCTGGCAGGGACCCACAGGGATGGGGGAATCCAACTGCTGCCCTGCACAGACACCCCAGCAGCCCCAGCCCGGGGCTGGGAGCGCTGTCCCAGCTCTCAGCAAGACTCTGGAAGAGCAGCTGGAGGAGGGATTTGTGGGGATGCAGAGGATCCCCAACCCTGCTGCTCTCCGGCCTCAGGGAGGAGTGGTGGGAATGGGACATTCCCAGGAAATCAGGGAATGCAGAGAGGGGTGAGGGCAGAGCCACTGCCTGCATTCCTGGGCACCGTGGCAGTGCCAGGCTGGTGGCATGGTGACACGTCCCTCTGCTGGCATGGCCCCTCAGCAGCCATGGGGGCACCAGAGGTGACACCTGGAGGGCTCCTGGCCCAAACCCAGCTGTGCCCCGGCTGGTTTCTCTCAGACTCCAGCAGTGTTCTCTCCCTGAGCCCTTTTCCCTGCCAGGGGATGAATTCTGGAACATCCCTTCCTTCCTGCGCCTGTGGGAGCTCTGAGAGTGTCACACGGTGGGCCTGGGAGCAGCTGTCCCTGTGCCACTCCCTGTGTCACTCCCTGTACCACTCCCTGTGCCATTCCCTGTGCCACTCCCTGTGTCATTCCCTGTGCCATTCCCTGTGCCATTTCCTGTGTCATTCCCTGTGCCACTCCCTGTGCCATTCCCTGTGCCATTCCCTGTGCCACTCCCTGTGTCATTCCCTGTGCCACTCCCTGTGCCATTCCCTGTGTCACTCCCAGGCTCGGTGGCAGGAGGCCCAGGTGTGCAAAGCTCCTGTCAGGTCCCAGCCCAGCCCAGCCCAGCCCAGTTCAACTCCAGCCCAGCTCCAGCTCAGCTCCAGGTCCAGCCTAGCCCAGCCTAGTCCAGCTCCAGTCCAGCCCAGCTCAGCTCCAGCCCAAGCCCAGCTCCAGTCTGCTCCAGCCCAACTCAGCTCCAGCCCAGCTCAGCTCCAGCCCAGCTGCAGCCCAAGCCCAGCTGCAGCCCAGCTCCAGTCTGCTCCAGCCCAGCTCAGCTCCAGCCCAAGCCCAGCTGCAGCCCAGTCCAGCCCCAGCCCAGTCCAGCCCAGCTCAAGCCCAGCTCAGCTGCTGTTCCTGCCGGCCCTCAGTGAAATTGGCCGTGGCTGATGCAGCCCCTCTGCCACGCTGGAATTGCTGATGAAAACTGGATGTTGGGGCTGCTCGGGCTGGCTCAGGTTAAATCCCAAGCCCTGCCAATTTTCTTACCTCATTTGCAGGCCCTGGCAGCAGTTTTTTTGGGAAGGAAGGAATGGATGTCTGGCTGCTCCACCTGCCATCACATCATAACTCATGGCATGTGCCAGAGATGTGCAGAGGATTTCACCTCCCCCCCGGCTCTCCTGACACTGGAGTGTGACCTTTCATCCATCTGAGCTTCCAACCCATCTAATGCCAAGCAAAACCCTGGAAAAACTCAGCCACCCACCCCCCAGGAATATATGGGAAGGTGGTCAGGCTGTTCCTGGGAGCACTGGGCCCAGCCGACATTCCTGCCCTGCTCCTGAATGATGTTCATTCCCAGTGGGAGAGGAAGGAGGAGGCTGTTGCTGGTTCTCACTCTATATTGCAAGTTAAACCCCAGGAAAAGGTGTAAATCCACTGGAGTAAAAGTAGCCACAGTAATATTAATTCAAGCTGTAGAGCACTAATTCAATTTGCAGGCAAGGTGAATCTGTCACAGAACATTCCCCTCTTTTCTCAGTGCCTCAGGAATTTCCCACTCCCTGACTTTTTTTTAATCCATGGCCCTTTTGACCTTCCCATGGCACAGCCTCCGTCCAGCCCCCAAACCCCTGCTCCAGCACTGCACCAGTACAACCAGTTTGGAGCTGGAGGATCAGGTCCCATCCCTGCAGAAAGCACTGGGGGCTCCCTGGAAAGCCTCGGCAGGAATTCAGCACTCCCATCCCTCCAGGTTGAACTGCACTCCCCTCACAGGAGTGTGCACAGAGCCAAAGTCTGACAGAGCCAAGGAGGGACTGGAGATGAATCAGAACTGGGAGCCAGTCCCCAGCACTCTGTTTCCAAAAAAGCTCAGAATTTCGGGAAAAGGCCCCAGGAGTTGGCACCACACTAAGCCTGGCTTTGCCAAACCTGAACCCAAGTCTCTCTGCCAGGAAAGGCCAACGCAGCATGGCAAACAATAACTTTTGTCCAAAACACTTTTACAAGTGATGGATTCCTTTCTTTCCCCTTTTCTTTATGGAATGGGATCAATCCCAGAAGGGATCTCCTCTCCCTGCCAGGTTTTGCAGCCCTTTCTCTGCTGGACACCCTCAGCAGGCAGAGAGCCCCGCCCTGGTGACAATGACAATGTCCCTGCCTCTCCCAGGGACATCGGGAATGCCAGAGGGGCAGGAGGCTTTCAGTGCCCCGTGTCCCCGGGCTCTGCTCTCCGGTGTCCCCAAGGATCCTGGCGTGTCCCTGGCTCTCCGAGGATCCCCCCAGCCCCCGACCCTGCCCGGGCAGGATTTCAGTGTTTGCTCACTGCCACAGCCCCGGGACAAGGCTGGATCTGTCCCCAGCTCCCGCACACGCTCCCGGCAGCAGCAAGGTCTCCCCTCCTGCCCTGCCAAGGACATTGTGACAGAATTGTTCGTTGTGCTCAGCTCCGAGAGAGCTCTGCAGCAGCTGAAACTGCTCCCTGGCTCCAGCAGCCTGATCCCGCATTTCCCTCTCCCCGCTAATGGGGGTTCTGTTGCTTTTATTCGCTCAGTAATTGTTTGATGAGCTCTCCCAGCAGGACTTGGCTCGCAATGATTCCACCCCTCCGAACTTCTCCGTGCGGAGCAATCAACACCTCCCGAGAGCAGCTCCCAGCACAGCAGCTCGGCTGGGTGGGAATCCTGCTACTCTCCCAGGAGCTGCCACCGGCCAGAGCTACCCAGGAGCGCAGAGGGGAAGGCTCAAACAGCCTGGCAAAGATCATCTGTGCACGGCAGGGTTGTTGGGGTGTGTGTGCACGGCCAGGGGCTGGACTGGATCATCCTGGGGGTCCCTTCCAACTCAGGATATTCCATCATGGTGGTGGCATCAAAGGAATTGTTTCCATCTCCCTCAGCCTGGCTCAGCTTCTGACACCTGACTTGGGTTTGTTTTTTACCTGTGGAATGTCCCACTTCGGTCTGGGACAGCCCCTGTCTACTCGTGTGAGGGGAGACTCAGCCCTTTCTGAGGGGCAGCTCTGATCTCTGCTCTGTGACAGGGACAGGAGCCAGGGAAGGGCTGGAGCTGTGCCAGGGCAGGGTCAGGCTGGAGATCAGGGAAAGGCTCTTCCCCCAGAGGGTGCTGGGCACTGCCCAGGCTCCCCAGGGAATGGGCACGGCCCCGAGGCTGCCAGAGCTCCAGGAGCTGCCAGGGATGCCCAGGGTGGGGTTGTTGGGATCTGTGATCTTTGTGAGAGCTGCTCTGGCCTCCCCCAGCTGTGTCCCTCCAGGGATGCTCCATCCCCCTTCCCCGGAGTGCCTGGTCCCCAGCATTACCCACAGCAGGCTCACAGCTCACCTTGCCCTTTCCCTTTCCCTTTGTGTGGGGAGAGCAAAGCTCCCCAGCTCCCTCTCCACCCTCCCCTTGGTGACCAGGAATTGCTTGATCCAAGGCCTGGGAATGCCCCAGAGGGAGCAGACCCCGGGAAGGACTCACCATCCATGTCCAGGCGCTGCATGATGATGGCCAGCTCCACCTCACTGGGCATGTAGCCCAGGGAGCGCATGGCCATGCCCAGCTCCTGCTTGGAGATGAAGCCATTCCCGTCCCGGTCCAGCACTCGGAAAGCCTCCCGGATCTCTGTGGAGGGAAGGGAGAAGGGAGGAGCTGTTAGAGTGGAGGACTCCATGGATGCTGAGCGCAGGAGCAGCAGCTGCTGCCTTTCCCAACGCTCACTGGGAATCAGGCAGTGCTTTGGCTCTCAGCTTTGATCATCCCGGGGCAGGGTGATCGGGATGTGTCAATGCACACCCAGAAACCTCCCTGCACTTCCTGTGCACATGGGATAGCTTGGGATCAGAGCCACAGAACCATCAGGAAGGCTGGAAAAGCCCTCTAAGATTGAGTCCAACCACTGCCCCCAGCACTGCTAAGGCCACCACTGCCCCATGTCCCCAGGTGCCACATCCACAGGGCTGTGAAACCCCTCCAGGGATGGGGACTCCACCCTGTGCCACCTTTTCAGTGAAGAAATAATTCCCAATACCCAACCTAAACCTCTGCTGGCACAACTTGAGGCCGTTTCCTCTCGTCCTGTTGCTGTCACCCTGGGTGATTTCTGTCTCTAGATCCTTCTCACAGCTTTTGTCTAATTTATAACACTTTTACAGCACTAAACAGGCTCAGATCAATAAAAATACTGATCACTTCCATCAATCGTCCTCAGCCTGGCTCAGCTCCTGACATCTGACTTTGGTTTGTTTTTTAACTTTTAACTGCTCCAGCCCGTGGCAGCTCCTCTTCACTGGTGTGAGGGGAGACACTGAGGGACAGCTCTGATCTCTGCTCTCTGTGACAGGGACAGGACCCAGGGAATGGGCACAGCCCTGAGGCTGCCAGAGCGCCAGGCGCCGCCAGGGCGGCCCCG
>VZTZ01015665.1:54761-131242 GCA_013400955.1 Drymodes brunneopygia | reverse complement strand
CCACCTTTTCAGTGAAGAAATAATTCCCAATACCCAACCTAAACCTCTGCTGGCACAACTTGAGGCCGTTTCCTCTCGTCCTGTTGCTGTCACCCTGGGTGATTTCTGTCTCTAGATCCTTCTCACAGCTTTTGTCTAATTTATAACACTTTTACAGCACTAAACAGGCTCAGATCAATAAAAATACTGATCACTTCCATCAATCGTCCTCAGCCTGGCTCAGCTCCTGACATCTGACTTTGGTTTGTTTTTTAACTTTTAACTGCTCCAGCCCGTGGCAGCTCCTCTTCACTGGTGTGAGGGGAGACACTGAGGGACAGCTCTGATCTCTGCTCTCTGTGACAGGGACAGGACCCAGGGAATGGGCACAGCCCTGAGGCTGCCAGAGCGCCAGGAGCTGCCAGGGATGCCCAGGGTGGGGTTGTTTGGGTGTCTGTGCAGGGCCAGGGGCTGTACTGGGTGATCCGTGAGGTCCCTTCCAGTCAGGATATTCCATGATTCCATAATCCACCACCTCAATATCTCTGGTCTCAGACCTCTCAACTCCCAGCCCCAAACACCCAAATCTGCCTGTTGCAAATGCCAGAGAAATTTTAACCTTCCAGCAGCTGGGAGCCTATTTCACCTGAAAGGCTGGAGGTGAGGAGGGAAAAAGGTGCCAATTCCTCAGTTTTGGAGAGGCAGTATTTGCCCCCTGCTTGGAGAGGGAATCAGGGGATGCTCCATCATTTCCCTCTGGGAATGGGGATGTGGGGAACACCAGCACCCCAGGGCCCCTGCAACTGCTCTGAGAAGTTTCACCTTCATATGAAAGCATTTCACTGGAGAAGTGGGAGGGAATACTCAGCAGGGTTTTTGGGAAAAGAAACCCAAACTAATTAAAAAATTCTCCATTCTCAATCAGGAATTGGAGGATGGAAATTTTGGCCTACCCAGAGTAGTTCAGGCTTCAGACCTCAGAGAGGAAAATATTCCCAGTCCTCCATGGGCTGCCAGGGTCACCTCCCTCCTGTCCCTAGGGGTCAGGGGCACCAGACCCTGCAGAGGGGCTGCAGGGAACCTTTGGATGTTCCTGGGAGAAAGGCAGGAGCATCAGAGCCCACCAGGGAATGGTTCTGGTGGTCTTTGCTAAGCTTTATTTAAAGCTTTACCATTCAAAGCTTCTAAACCACCTTGCCCAGGTTCAGCCCTTCCCCTGCCTCTACCAGCCTCCTTCTCTTTCCACGGGCAGTTCCCTCTCCCCTTTCCATGGGTTCCTTCCCTCTCCCATTTCCATGGGCTCCTTCCTGCCTGGGTAATTCCCTGGGCAGGGTCCAGGCCACTTCCAGGACTGCTGATAACCCCCCCAGCCGTGGTTATCTCAGCGAGATGGGATCAGTTTTAATCCAGTGATGCAGAGCGGGAAGGGCCCGTTCATTCCAAGGAATGTTGGGCCACATCTCCAATCTCCTCACTCTCAGCTCAGGGTTGCACCAGCTGGGACTTCCTGAAGCTGAATTCCCTTTGTCTCCCTGCCAGCCCGGGCTGCTGGGAGGGAAAGGCGGGGAGACTGCTCAAAGCTTCGGCTCGTAATTCCAAGAGCCTTTGGAGCAGGAATGAATCCCTGAATCCCATCAGACTCTGCCAGCTGCAGGGAAATCTCCTTTCATGTGCGGTCCTGAGAGCTCAGAGCAGTAAATATTACACCCAAATCAATTAATGGGACAACAGACTTCTGACAGTTGAAGGCAGAAGAATGAGATTCATTGCAGGGAGCTGGGAGAGGATTTTGGGAAGTAAAATGTGAGCCTGGAAAAGTTTACACGGGAGTGAGACTGATCCAAACGCCAGGGATAAAGGACAGGGATAAAGGACAGGGATAAAGGACACCTGTCCAGGGCTCTGCTGTGGAATATCCCAACACCCTCTCCAGGCACAGCCATCCCAAACCCTGCATTAACAGCACTCAACCTTTGAGCCTTGAGCAGAGCAGAGCTCCCCCACATCTGGGGCTTTCTGTTCCTCTCTGAGCCCTGAACTTTTGACCAAGCCTAGCCCATCCTTCCCAAATCTGCTCCCAGCACCAAATGGAGCCCTTTCCCCTCCCCACTCTATAAATACCTATAAATACCACTTGTGCAGAGGTAGATGGGAGCTATTTATAGGCTGAACACCCTGTACAGGGAGCAGTGTGACCTCAGGCAGTGCCTCCTCTTTATCTCTCCGTGGAACAGCTCCTCCTCATCCCCTTCTCTTCCCAAGGGTTATTCCCAGGCACCTGCAGGTGCTGCCCATCCTGGGCACCCTCCCCAAACCCAGCCCTGCTCCCAAACCCTGCTCCAAGGCCCTGTGGCCCCTGGCTGCCCCTCACCTTCCTCTCCAGCTGTTCCATTTCATTACCCAAAGCTAAAAATACGGCAGCACTTTCCCCAGATGACTTTCCCCACCAAGTCACCATGGCAACAGATGCTCCCGGCTCGGAGCCGAGGGGATGTGGTCCATGGAGCCAATCTCTCCACAGACACTGCCGGGGCTTGGGAGAAGCTTTGGGGTCTGTCCCAATCCAGCATCTCCACAGGGACGCTTTGCCCTGACCCCAAAAAGCAGAGTCCAGTTCTGTCTTTAAGGATCACAGGGGTAGGGTGTCGAGGTGCTGCTGGCCCAGGAGCTGCCCTTTCCCCCTGCCCAGCCTGGATGGCAGCAGGGAAAACCAAACACCTGGATTCCCCCTCCCTGGGGGGCCAGAAATCCCAATATTTACTCCTCTTTCCCTAGGTAGTGACTTCATTTACTCCCAAACGTGGGAAGCTGGCACAGAACTGTATTAGAGGATTAAAGGGAAAAAAGAAGAGATCCCAGGAGAAGTCAGAGAACAGCAAGTTCATCCAGCCCCATGGAATCAGAGTCCTGGAGTGATTTGGGTTGGAAGGGACCTGAAAGCTCATCTCGTTCTACTATCCCAGGCTGCTCCGAGCCCCGTCCAACCCTGGCCACCCAATCATCCTAATTAACACCTTTGTTAATGACCTCAAAGAGACAGCAACCACAACATGAATTAAATTCCCAAAGGATCCACAGTTGGGAAGAATTGGAAGGGTGAAAGTCCATTAAGGAGGAAGTAACAAATCAGTCAAGGTTGGGGGCAGAAGGGGCTGAGGCAGCAGGAGCAGAACTGGGTCTGAAAGGTTTCCCAGGAAAGTTTATCCTGGCGTTTGTCCCTGGGTGTGAAGATTCCTGTTCCACAGGAGCCCCGAGCACAGCGCTCCCTTCCCAGGGCTGTTTGAGCATTCCAGAGCTGTGTAGGGAAAGGGGGGAGTTGTGTTTGCTTTTAATTCATTCCCTCTCTCTCCTCCCATCGAACAGCTGCACTTTACAGCCTCCCGATTACCCAGCACATGTCCAATCAATCCCCCCTCCCCCGGGAGGAGGAGGAAGAGCCAGGGAAAAGGAGAATTTTTCATTACCTTTCTGAAGGGCACAAACAGCGCTCCCAGAGCCGGCCCTGACACCCAGCCCGGCAAGGGCTTAACTCCCCACCTGCATCCCCAAAATCCATCCCCATCCACCCCTCCCGCTGCTCCTGCTCCAGCCCTTCCCTCCCCAACCTTCTCCCTGCTCCTGCCCGACCTTCCCGCTCATCCCGACTCCCTGATCGGGTTTATTCCCAGTGATTTCCCTGCGCACCCATCGTAAATTTTGTTGTGTCTCCTGGAGGAGGAGGGATAAGGATTCCCTGGGGAATTAATTCCATCACATCCCCTGGCCACCCTCGGGGGGTTTGGGGTGTAAATCCCACCCCAAAAGTGTAATCAGCCCGCAGCCAGCCCGCCCCGAGCGCTCAGCCATCACCGCCAGTCCCGCACGGTTGTTGTCATTAGCGAGATAAAAGCCGAGATAACACCGCCCCAAATCTCCGACTCAGCGCAGTCCTTAACTGCACCTTTGGGCCCCCAAACACGGAGGGAGCGATCTGAAAGCTGCAAACAGCTCGTCCTTGAGTGAACCGGGGAGTGAGGCGTGCAACTACTACGGCTAAAAAAAATGGAAATTTCCAGCCCTCCATCTGCTATTCTCGCTCTTGTTTTTTTGGGTGGGTTTTTTTTTCCCCCCTGCCGCAAATTGCAACAAAGTGTCAAAATAACCCCGTTTTTATCTAATGGTAACGCCTCCCCAAACGTGTTCCAATGGGAAGTGTCAAAATATTTCCCTCGGTTATTGGGATCGCAGCAGAGCAGCTCAGCACCCCCGGATGGAGCTCTCGGCGCTCCCAGGGCCGCGTTCCCCCGAGCTGCTGCAGCCCCTGGATCCTCCGGCAGCATCCCTGAACCCGGCAGGCCACGGCTGCTGAAATGGGAATAACCAGTGGGGTTTACAGGGCTGCTGGAATGGGGAATAACCAGCAGGGTTTACAGGGCGCTCCAGTGGCTCGGGGAGACCCGGGGATGGCAAAGGCACAAAGAACCCAGCACTCCTCAGCCTGGCACAGCTGGGAAAGCTCTCACCACTCAGGGCCAGGGCTGCTTTGTCCTCAGAGGGCTTGTTTGACACGGAATTTGGCACGTTTTTATTTATCTCTCCCTTCCCCAGGAATAAAAACGTTTCGTGGACAGACCATTTTTGGTGGTTCTGCTCCCAAGCACATTGAGCACTTCCAGGTAACCTGTGGGAACCCTCAATCCCATGGAAATGCAGGACAGAACAAGGGGCTGCTGCTCCCGGATCCACCCTCAAAGGGAAGCTTTTTTAGGAATGGGAAGCCTTGAGGGCAGGCTGGGGGCACAGCAGCACTGTGATCCCGCAGGTGTCAGAAGGATTTGGCAGAACAGCAGCTCCCACTGTTCCCTGTAAAAGTCCCTGAGTGGAAATCCCTGCAGGAGACGAGCAGGGCTCACCCTCAGCACCAGAGGAGGGGTGGGTGGGGCTGGAGGGGCTGTGCTGTGACCCCTCTGGTAAATCAGGAGGAATAATCGAGTTCTCAGTGCCTGGGAAAGGGCCAGGCTGGGCCTGAGGGATGAGCTTGGAATGAAGGAAGTGAAGAGGGTGTTGGAGAGGAGCAAATGCCCAGAGAGAGGAGGGGCAGGACTCAATTCATGGAATTCTGGAATGGTTTGGGTTGGAAGGGACCTTAAAGCCCATCCAGTGCCACCCCTGCCATGGCAGGGACACCTCCCACTGTCCCAGGCTGCTCCAAGCCCCAATGTCCAGCCTGGCCTTGGGCACTGCCAGGGATCCAGGGGCAGCCACAGCTTCTCTGGGCACCCTGTGCCAGGGCCTGCCCACCCTCACAGGGAAGGGCTTTGATTTCCACCTGGGAGGGGGCAGGAAGAGGGAGGGGACATTCCAGGGACAGTGAGAAGCCATTTCAGGTGAGGAGCAGCGCTGGTGTAGGAACAAATGGATATGAGGGAATTCAGCCTCAATCAGAAGGAAGTTCCAGGGGTGAGGAGTGACTGCAGCACAGGGAAATGGGGCTCTGTCTGTTCTGGGCAGCCTTGGTGACCAAGTCACCTCCAGCAGCAGCAGCCTCAGCCTCCAGGGACCTCTTCCAGCCTGCTGAGAACATTTTTATTCCAAATATTTTAATCTTGATATCCTGTATCGAATATTTCAGTGCACACTGCAGCAGTCGGCATAAACACATGAGGATTTCATGTCCATTCCTACAGGTGATTCCATGCTAATTCCTACAGGTGATTTCATATTAATTCCTACAGTTGATTTCATGTCCATTCCTACAGGTGACTCCATGGTAATTTTTAGAGGTAAATCCATGTAAATTCCTACATGAGGGCTCATATTCTGAGCTTCATCATCTGCCAGTCCCTGCTTGAAACCTTTCCTCACATCCCTGCCCTTCCCTCCCTGGATAAAAATCAAAAAAGAGAAAGAAGAAAAATAATAAAAAGCAGAAAAAGAAGAAAGGGAGAAAGAGAAAAGAAAGGAAATTGAAAAAAAGAAAAGGAAAATAAGGAAAATAATAAGAAAAAGAGATTAAAAGAAAGAGGAGAAAGAATAATTAAAAGAGGAAAAAGAAAAAAGGGAAAAAGAAAAGAAGGGAAAAGGGGGAAAAGAAAAGGAGAAGGAGAAGAAAGAATAAAGCAAAAGCAGTTACTCTCAGCACTGAAAGGCGATCAGCATTACAAGGCAGATAAATTTCAGATTCACGCTACGACTTTTGTTTACAACTCCAGAACCCGCTGCTAAAAGGCTGAATGCGGAGGGAATAAATTTCCAGCGTTTTCCAAAGAAAGCCCCATCTCCCTCTCACAGCTCTCTCTAGCAGCAAACAACCTTCTCCTCCTTCCCCCTTCCACAGAGCAGCGCAGAGCGGAGCGCGTCCCTCCCCGAGCCTCCCCCGCTCCAGCTCCCGCTCATCCCCGCACATTCCCGATCCTCCCTCACATCCCTGATCATCCCTCACCCCCCCGATCCTCCCTCACATCCCCGATCCTCCCTCACATCCCTGATCATCCCTGATTATCCCTGATCATCCCCGCACATCCCCGATCCTCCCTCACATCCCTGATCATCCCTGATCATCCCTGATCCTCCCTCACATCCCTGATCCTCCCTCACATCCCTGATCATCCCTGATCATCCCGCACATCCCTGATCATCCCTGATCATCCCTCACATCCCCGATCATCCCTCACATCCCTGCTCTCCCAGCAGCCATGTGGGGTTGTTTCCTCTGTTTGATGAGTGGAATTTGCATTCTGCCCCAATTTACAGCCGGAATGGCCTTCATAGGTCTCCCACCAGAACCAGTCAGTCTGTGCCCAGTAGGGAACAGAACTCTCCCTTCACGGACAGCTCCTTCCCTGGACTTCCCAGAGTCTTAACTGGACTTTGAGCACTCTCTGTTGGAAATTTCCTGCCCAGTATTCCCGTGCCATTTGGAATCATGGCCTTGGAGCAGCCACACAGGGACCATTTGTTACACTGAGCACCCTGAGAGCTGACTCTGACAAAGGTGATGAGTTGGGATCTTCTCCCCATCCCAAACTCAGCCTCCAGCAGGACAGGCAGTGCCTGCAGCAGGTTCCCCTGGAGTTCCATTGCTCTCTCAATCCCTCTGCCTTTAATTAACTTCCCCATTAAGCCCAGGTTAATAAGGTCTTCCTGTTGTTTCACTCAGGACCAGAGAAGGACCTGGGACACTGCTGAGTCTGCTCAGGACTCAGGAGTTGAGCCCACCATGAAATATTCCTTCTTATTGCCCCAATTCCTCCAGGTGGGATGGGAGCAGCACCTCCAGCATCTTTCTCATCCCTTCCCTCTCAGAAGATTTCACAGAATCCCAGAATTTGGGTTGGAAGGGACCTCAAAGCACATCCAGTGCCACCCCTGCCATGGCAGGGACACCTCCCACTGTCCCAGGCTGCTCCAAGCCCCAATGTCCAGCCTGGCCTTGGGCACTGCCAGGGATCCAGGGGCAGCCACCTTCTGCATCCTTTGGATTAATTCCCACTCCTTGTTTCTCCAATATCCCCATCCGAGGCGAGTGACTCCCCAGGAAGGACCACACCATGCCTCTGATTTCTCATTTTTCATCCAAAATTCCCCATTCCTGGGCATTTTTCTGCTCCCCAAGTCCCAGAATCTTTTCCATCTGGAAAAAGCTTTTCTCCATGAAAACTTGAGTGATTCTAACTCAGAAATGCTTCCCTGAGAGCACAGCTGGTGATCAGGAGCCCAGCAAACAGATCCCACTTCACACATCCCCTGTCTCTGTCTCCTCAGTGCTGGGAGCTCAGCAAAGGAGCCACAATCCTGGCTCCAGAGGGGGAAAGAGGCAGCACCAGCTTTGTGTGGAATGGAAACTTTCTGGGAAGGACTTGGCAGTGCCAGAATTCCCCTCTTGCTCTGAGCCTCAGACACAAACTCTGCCCTTTGAGCACAGAACCCCAAAGTCGGGTGCAGAATTAAACTCAGTTTTGCCCTTGCTTTGGGGAAGCTTTCCCCTTGTTTTCCCTTTCCCTAAATCGGGCACCTCCTCACCTTCTGGGGCTGCCAATCTCTGCAATCTCCAAACTCCACTGAGCACTTTCACCTCCAAGGGATCTTTGAACATCCCCAAATCCCCGAGGAGCTGGGAACAGCCCCTCAGTCCTCAGCACCTGAACCTGCAGCCCCAATGCTCCTTAACGGCCCTGGAAATTCCCAGACAAACTCAGGATTGCCAGCAAAGAGCAGATAGCACCAAGGCTGGGATTTTGGGCAGCCTGGCTGCCTCTTCCTCAGCCCCCTGACAGCTGGGATGCAGCAAAAAGGGTTAATTCCAAATATTCCGGCTGAAAGAAAGGTGAGGAAAACTTGGAAAAGGAAGAAGAGAAAGAAGGAGAAAATGAGAAAGAAAAATAAAGAGGGAAAAGAGGTTAAAAAAAAAGAAAAAAGAAAAGCAAAAGAAAGAGAAACTGGTAAAAAGAAAAAAATAATTTAAAAAATTAAAAGAAAACAAAGAAAAAGAAAAAAGGAAAAGAAAGGAAAATTAAAACAAAAAGGAAAAAGGAAAGGAAAGGAAGGGAAAAAGAAAAAAGAAAAAGAGAAAAGGCAAAAAGGCAAAGGCAAAGGAGCTTTTGGGCAGCCTGGCTGCCTCTTCCTCAGCCCCCTGACAGCTGGGATGCAGCAAAAAGGGTTAATTCCAAATATTCCGACTGAAAGAAAGGTGAGGAAAACTTGGAAAAGGAAGAAGAGAAAGAAGGAGAAAATGAGAAAGAAAAATAAAGAGGGAAAAGAGGTTAAAAAAAAAGAAAAAAGAAAAGCAAAAGAAAGAGAAACTGGTAAAAAGAAAAAAATAATTTAAAAAATTAAAAGAAAACAAAGAAAAAGAAAAAAGGAAAAGAAAGGAAAATTAAAACAAAAAGGAAAAAGGAAAGGAAAGGAAGGGAAAAAGAAAAAAGAAAAAGAGAAAAGGCAAAAAGGCAAAGGCAAAGGAGCTTTTGGGCAGCCTGGCTGCCTCTTCCTCAGCCTTCTGGCAGGTGGGGTCAGGCCACGATGCAGCAAAAGGGTTAATTCCAAATATTCCAGCCAAAAGAAAGGTGAGAAAATTGGGAACTAATCCCCACCTTGGTTTGGTTTGCTTTCCTTGCCATGGCTTTGCACTGGAACAGAACCAAAGCTCATCCATCATTCCTGTTGGGAATGGTTTCCAGAAAAGGCTTCACCCCACTGAAGTCCCAGTATTTCATGACCCTGTTATTTAATATTTTAAACACTGAGATTTTTTTCAATTCCAAAGGAAATATTGCAGCATTCCCAAAACTAAGCCCTTCCATTATTTCAGGCTGAAAGGGCTTTTGTCAACAGGGAATGGAATCAAATCTGCTTTTGGGGGATGGAAAAGGTTTCCGTGGAAGAATTCCAATCAGTTTATAAAGTCTAAAGCAATTTGGGAAAGCTTTTCCCAAAGCATCACTGGAGTGTTTCCCTTAAGGGACAGGGAGCCCCAGAAAGCCCCACAGCGACACTTCCACCCCCTCTGGAAAACTGACACGGCTCCAGCAGCTTTGTCAGCAATTCCCAAGTATTTCCCTGTGCAAAGAGCAGCAAACTCATTGCAAATCCCTCCAAAAATCCGAATTTTGCCCTGGAGCTGCATTGTGAGTGTCCATTTGCTCTGGCACAAGGTCCATCCCTAACACCAGGAGAGATGCTGGGACTGGATCAAGGAGGGGAATGGAATTCCTGTGGATTTGGTCTCCAGGCAGCTCCTGGCACATGGGACAGGTTCTGTTCTGCATTTGCTGTCCCCAAGCTGCTGTCCCAGGCTGTCACACCCAGAGAATCCCAGAATTAATAAGGCTGGAGAAGATCTCAGGACCATCAAGTCCAACCATCAACCACCCCCACGCTCACCATGGGGAGCTCTGCCCACTCCAGCTGCCCAAAGGCTCCTCCAGCAGCTGGGAATGGGCTCCTGGGCAGGCCTGGGATGCTGGGCAAAGCCAGGGAGCTGCTGCAAGGCCAGGGTGACACTGCCACAAACTCTGTCCTAAATTCAGCCCCAAATCCCAGCAGGGCTCCCTCAGCCTCTGCTCTGCTGGGGTGGGGTGTGGCTGCCACCAGGAGGAAAAGGAAAGGGCTTTGAGGAATAATTATTGCAAATGAACCTCCAAAAGTCTCATGTGCAGCCACAAGCCCTCTCTGCTGGGAAGGGACTGCTAAAGTTCACCCAGTCCTGGGGTTCTCCTGAGCCAAGCCGTGCCCAGCCTGATTTCCAACCAAAGGAATCAGGGAGAGGAGCAGGAAAGGCAAACATTCACGTCTGGAAATGTAAAGGGACAATTGGAAATGTAAAGGGATCATTGGAAATGTAAAGGGATCACTGGAAGCTGCTCACTTATGGGAACAAATTTACTCTCATGATTTGGGGACTTCATTCTTGAAGGAGACTCAAGGAGACTGCCAAGTCCTGGGGATATGGAGAGACCTGCAAGGATCCTCCCGATTCTGCAGATTCAGGGGAGTTTCTACTTCCAATAGCAAGTGTGGGAGAAGCTTTCCTGGATTTATTCTTCCTCTGTTTACCTTTTGCAGAAAACAAGAAAAATTGTTGTACTATAAACCTTGAATCCTCCAAATGTTCCAGGAGAGTGATTGAAATATTTGCATTTCTCTCCTGTTTGGTTGTCTGAATGAAACTGCAGTTTGTGCACATCAAAGAGCCATAAGAATAAAGCCTTCCTGAGAATAAATCTCTGTTCTCTCTCTCTGTGCCATGTACCTGAAAGCAGTCCTTGAGAATTCCACTGGAAAAGTGTGTTGGAGGCAAGCACAGACAATCCAGCTTGAAAGGGATTGCTTTCCTTGCAAGCTTTAATGACATTTTAAATAATACTGAAGAACTCATTTCTTTTCATTTCCTACCTTTCAGTAACACCTTTTTCTTTTATTTCTTTTTTTTTTTGTCCTATCCCAAAAGCAGGAGCTTGGCAGCTCTTCCTCTGGTGGAAGGAAGACAAACATTGCTGGAATGAGGAAGAGAAATGAGATTTGGGATCTTTGCTAGTGCTGACTGCTTGGACTGGGTCACCAAAAAACAACTTCATTATTTTACTCCCTGCAGAGGATCAGATGCATCTGGGTGAGGCAGCAGTTGGCAGAATCACCTTGAGGGGATTCTCCAAGGTTTCACAGTCCCTGAAGCCTCTGTGGAGTAGAGGAATTCTAAATCCACCCCAGGTTCCATTCCCAGATCCTGGGAGCAGCCCCCAAAGCCCTCTGTGTGCATCAAATACCAGAGAAGGGGAACCTGAACATTTCTGTCTCTGGTTCAAGATGACCCCGGCAGGTGCCCAGGTAGCCAAAAGCATCGTGGGCTGTATCAAAAATAGTGTGGCCAGGGCAGGGATTGTCCTCTTTGTCACCTGTGTTGGCATTGCTGAGGGCTGTGTCCAGTCCTGGGACCCTCGGGATNTGAACAGGCTGCCCAGGGAGGGGCTGGAGTCTCCCTCAGCGGGGATATTGCAGAGCCCTCTGGACACAATCCTGTGCCCTGTGCTCTGGGATGGCCCTGCCTGAGCAGGGAGGTGGCACCAGGGACCCGCTGGGCTCCCCTCCAGCCTGGCCCAGCCTGGGATTCTGGAACACTCAGGAGAAACAAAAACTACATCAGGATTGCCATGTCAGTGTGTCACAGATCCCAGGCTGTGGGATGGAGATGAGGCCACCAAAAGTGAGTGGCAGGGACTGCTCAGAGCACAGCACAGAGCCCTGATCCTCCTTCCAGCCCCTGGGGTGGAAATCTCCCTGGCTTATCCCAGTAAAACCAAAGGTGGATTCCATCACATCTCCCATTTCCCAAGTGCTGGTTCCCATCCAGATGGATGCAGTGAACACCAGAGCTGCCTTCAGAGGCTGTTTTGTGCTTGAGAAGGAGGCAGCAAAGCTGCCAGCACAGTCAGGCTCTTCAGAGGGCTGCTTTAATTAACTGGTGTGATATCAAAGCTGAAGGACTCCTGACACACAATTACAGGGCATTGTCTGAGCTGGAAAAAGCCATGTAACCCCTGCCTTTATCATCATCTCACTTCTGTTCACTTGATACCTCCAAAATACATCCCATGGTCACATTTCAATGGCCACTTCTGTATTTGCTTGGAACAAATGAACATTTCTAAAAATACCAAAAAATCTCAGAACCTGAGCACACAACCAAGCACAGAGGCTGCAACTGCATTTCAGAGCTGACATTAAAATTCCAATGTGCTGCTCTGGACTCTGGAGAAGTCCAGCTTAAGCTCTGCTTTGGAGGAAGTAATTTATCCTGGGCCATTCATCTCTGTCTGGGAGGCAGAGCCACACCTGAGATGGGGACAGCCTTTCCCAGAATGCTGAGGTGACAGAAGCAGCCACAACTTATCTGTGTGGCTTCAGGTGCTGGCCAACAGAAAACCCCTGGGAAAGGTGGGCCAGGATACAGGTGATGGCTGGAAAATCCTCCAGCAGGTGTTTGAGCCTCTTCCTGCTCATCCTCCCAACAGATGCACTCCCAGAGTGCCCTGTCTCCGTGGGTGCCACCATTCCCTCCTCTCCCAGCGACCTGGGGCCATCTCCTCCCCAGCCTCATCTTTGAGTCATTCCTGATTTATTCCCTTTCTCTCACACCAGTCTTGTGCTGCCCATTCCATCTCCTTCTCCAAGTCCCTCGTTCCTTCTCTGCTGCATCTCATGCACAGCAAGAGAGCCCCTGCCTGATTCCCAAAATGAGAATCCCTGCCTGATTCCCAGCTCCAATCCCTGCCTGATTCCCAGCCTGAATCCATCCCAGCCTCAATCCCTGCCTGACTGCCAACACGAGAATCCCTGCCCGATTCCCGAGTCCCTGCCCGATTCCCGAGTCCCTGCCCGATTCCCGGCTGGCATTCCGAACCTCCTTTGCCATTCCGGAGGCTCCTCCAGAGCCAAAGGAATCAGGAATGATGAGGGCTGATTAAACCCAGCCACGCCTCCCCCTTTCCCTGCTCCCCGCAATTCCAAATGGGAATCAGGCTGAGGATTCAGCCCTTTTGGCAAGGTGGGACCGGAGCCCTGAGCCCGGCTGGGCCAGCCCGGCAGGGTCCCTGCGGGAATGAAGGGCCGATTTTGGGGAAGGGAATGCAGGGACTGTCCCGGGAGCCTCTGCCCAGCCCGGGGGTCTCCTGGCACAGAAGATGCTGCTCTGCTCAGAGCACAGAGCTCAGCTGCTCCCAAATGCACCGGCTGGACAGGTCCTGTGTGCTGTAAACACAGAGCTCCTTTCATGACAATAAACCTGGTTGAATACCCCAAACAAAAAGGGGTTATTAATAAACCAGCCCCGAGAGCAGGCGTAAGCAGAGCCTCAAGCTGGATGCAGAGTGATTTATACACAAAGCAAAATAGATCAGTCTCACGTTGCTGCAAAAGGACACCAGATGCCTTTGACGTCACCTAAATTATCTCTATTTTTAAAAGTTACTCTTTCCCATTTGCTGCCAACTCAGAAAGTCCAATTTGCCAAGATAATCTATCGAGTGGGGATGAAGATTTCCAAAGTTGAAGTATTGGTCTCTTAGCAACCGTAGTACTCTTTGTATTAAACTGAGCCCAGGCGGCTCCTGGAGCCTTCTCTGCACCTAATCAGCAAATTCCCATTAAAGACACAATATTGGAGAAACGTCACTTAGGATCCAGGATACATCTAAACACATCCAGTCCATGTTCTCTCTGCTCAGAGGGATATTTATAGCAGGGAGACATGTCAGGCAAGGATGTGGCATCTCTTATTCATGCAAGGGACTGGGTAAGAAATGAGAGTGTAGGAAAACAAGGTGCAACAAGAGCTGATAAGAAAAACAACATAAAACCATTGGAAGAACTTCTTCCAGCTGGGTCTGCTTCAAGTGGTGGCCTTTGGGCTGTGGGCAGGGCTGAGAGGAAAGAAAAGCTCCCTTTCCTTGCCTGCTCTGCTTGCAGCCCAGCATTTGGAGCCACTGGATGCTTCCCTTTATCCAAGCCTGGCAGAGCTCTGGGAAGGGCTCTTGCCTCCCACATCCACATCTGCTTCTCCCAGCCCGGCACAAAGCTCCAGCTCCTGGGAACTTTCCTTGGGTCACAGCTCCAGCTGCTCTGCAGAAAGCTGCTGGAGAAGGGCGTGACACTGTTTTGGATGGAGAAGGGGTGACACAAAGCCACTTCTCGGTCCTGTCCCTGTGGAGCCCCTGTGCTGCCTGCCCAGCAAAACTGGCCTTTTTCTTTCACAAATGTAACAAAAACTTCGGGGAAAAATGGAAACACAAGTCCTGACTCAGTATTTCAGTACAGATGGCCTAAAGATGGCTCCTTCTCTCCCTAAAGATGGTTCCTTCTCTCCCTGAAGATGGTTCCTTCTCTCCTTGCATCCCTGCAGGCTCTGTGGCCAAGCCATGCCCGGTCCCTGTATCCCCTGGGGGTTTGCCTGGGCTGTCCCCACCCTCCCTGAGCAGTGGGAGCAGGGCCAGGAGCACTTTGGGATTTTGGGCACCACCCTCCGCCCAGGATCCCCACCTGCACATGGATCACATGAATCCTGGTGGCTTCTGCTGGACAAGAGCAAGGGCACGGAGACACTTCCTGGTCCTGGAGCCACTGGAATTGCATCTCTGGGCTGGGAGCAGCTCTGAGCTGGGCTGTGCCCCCACAGCTCCCCCACAGGGCAGGGGTGGCCAAAAACACATCCCAGTGCTCCCAGGTGTGACTGTGACCTCCAGGTGAGCCTCGTGGAGCAGCAGCCAGCCCTGGATGGGGGCAGGGTCCTGGGCAGCAGCCCTGGAGCGGGCACTGGGCACTCCCCCAGCCACAGCTCCCAGAGCTTTTACCAACAGAGCGGGACCTCTCTGCTCCTTATCTCCCAACAGATGAGAGGAAAAGGAAATCAATTCCACCTCCCCTCTGCTCCAACTCTGATCCCAGCTCTCCAAGTACTGCTGACTCTATTTCCAGAGTGCTCTCCAAAGCTTGCCACGAATAATTTCATTATTTCCTGGGATTGTTGTTTGTGATGTGGGGATTGCTCTGCACCCAAGGGCACAGCGAAGAGAGGCCGAGTGCCTTTGGATTTACAAGGCAGAGCAGCTTCCCCCTTTCCACCAGCTGGCTTAGTCAGCGTGGTTTTGCTCCCTGGCACATGAAAAATGCTGGGGAAATGATCTCGAGCTGAGTCTGCAGCACCTGATTCCAGAGGCACTGGGAGCAATCAGTGTGACAGGTACTGCCAGGGGCACTGGGAGCTGTGGCAGTGCCAGGGACACACTGCAGTGTGACAGGGAGCTGTGGCACTGCCAGGGGCACTGGGAGCTGTGGCACTGGCAGGGACACACTGCAGTGTGACAGGGAGCTGTGGCACTGCCAGGGACACTGGGAGCTGTGGCACTGCCAGGGACACACTGCAGTGCCCCAGCAGCAGGGTCAATATAGCCCCAGTACAGATATATATTCAATATATCCCTGTATCACCACAATAGCCATGCTCACTGTAAGTGCAGACAGGGCACTCTCAGCCCCCTGCTCTGCCTGCAAGTGGAGCTGGTCCCAGCTGAAAATCCCATTGGATTTCCCTGGGCAATAATGAAGTTGGTTGATAAAAAGACTCTGGAAGTATTTCTTGCAAATAGGAATCGATTTAGATTGATAGGAAATAGAATCAAGAAACAAACCCTCCTGAGCGCTCTTGGCAGCTTTGCCATTAAATGCATAATTCAATTCCAAGGAAACCCAGCCCTAGTCTGGATTTCCAGCACAAAAGGGGCAACTGCAGGAAGGGAAAGAATCCAGCAGCAGTCCCTTTCCCACAAAACCAGTGCCTGCTGGGGCTCTTCCAGGGGTGCACAACTGCCCTCCTCTGGGAGGAGGATCCTGGCCCAACACCTGAATTCAGAAGTTTGCTATGAAAACATCTCAGGAGAGAGAGGGAATTGTCTCCCTGAGGAAGCAGCAAGAAGGGAGCAAAGTTCCTAAGGCAGTCCAGGGGGAACACCCGAAGTTTCTGTTAACTTTCCACTCCTCTCCATGGAAGCAGCTTCTCCCTCAAAGCAGAAACTGCTGCTGGTTTGTCCCAAGCTGGGAAGCAGCTTCTGCTTCCACTTCCAGAGGCTCCCACATCCCCCTGCAGCTGATCCTGCTTCGCTGGACAAAACCTGCCTGTTCTCCTGGGGACACTAAAGCAACACCTCCAGAGCTCTCAGGGAAAGCTGCTGCGAGTTCTGCAGGTTGCCAAGAGCTCCAGGGGATTCCACAGTGGCCAAGGAATAATGAGGAGCAGGGAAATCCCAGCTGTGCTCCTTCCATGGGCCGTGTCCCTGTGCCAGCTGCCCGTGGAGAGGGACTGCAGCCCAGCACAGGCACACCACAGGATCCTGGACACGAGGATCTGCTCCAGGACCTCCCCCAGCCATCCAGGAGGTGGGGAAAGGATAAAAGCAGCTCCTTGTTCCCCATCTCCATCTGATATTCTCTCCACGGGTACTTAGGCAACAGCACAGAAGAGTAAAACAGGAGGAAAAATCCCAAACAGCTCCGCCAGTTTCATGGAAACAGGGAATATCCTGAGCTGGAAGGGACCCACAAGGACCATCCAAGCCCAGCTCCTGGCCCTGCACAGGACAGCCCCAAGAATCCCAGCAGGAGTTTATTGCTGAAGCACATCTGCTGCTTTCTCTCCTCCATCCATCCCTTCCCACCTGCTCCATCCCAGATCCCAGCAGGGACTGGGAGTGCCCTCAAAGGCCACAAATTCCCTGTGCCTGGATGAAGCTCACCTAGGACAGTGTTCATGGAATCAGGGATTATCCAGTGCCACCCTTGCCATGGGCAGGGACACCTCCCACTGTCCCAGGCTGCTCCCAGCCCCAATGTCCAGCCTGGCCTTGGGCACTGCCAGGGATCCAGGGGCAGCCACAGCTTCTCTGGGCACCCTGTGCCAGGGCCTGCCCACCCTGCCAGGGAACAATTCCTGCCCAAACTCCCATCCATCCCTGCCCTTGGGAAGCCGAGCTGGGTTCATCCCTTCCCAAGGAAGGGCACTAAGGGGCCCTGGAATGCTCAGCCTGACCAAGGTCCAGAGCAGTTCTGGGTCCTGGGAAGGGCAGCACCAGGTCAGGGTCAATGTGATCCTCCCTCAAGGGCCCTTCTTCAAACAGTTCCAAGACCCCCACAAATCTTCCCATTCCCTCTCAGGATCACATTTACTCCTGCTGATCCCACAGGAGGAGTTGCATGGATTACCCACGCCAGCAGTGCTGCTCCACTTTCTCCTCTCCTGAACACCTCCTCCAGCTCCATCTGACATTTGCAGCTCTGCTTTGGAGCAGACAGCGAACAACTGCTCCGTGTTCTCCTTCTGCACACCCTTCTCCCACTCTGGAGCCTGCATTTGCTGCAGCCTGGGCTGTGCTCAGGCTGGAAGCCTTTGCTGAGCTGTCACACAACTTCTTGTCACCTGTCCCTCCAACGTGGCCCTTCCAGACTCTGCTGGACCCTCTGTGGCCACCAGAAACACTGAGCTGCCACCAAACCCTCACAAGAGCCTCTCCCTGCTGCTAAACCTTTGGCAGGAGAAGAAAATAAAGAAACCTCCAGGCCCCCAAACCAATCCCTGAAACATCCAAGGTGGAAATGCCACAGAGCAGAGTTGGAAAAGCTCCCATGGAAACAGGAGCTGCCCCAGTTCACCACGAGCAGGTCCCACAGCCAGCAGCTGGGTCACCTCCCCCTGTCCAGCCCCCAGAAGGGACAGCTTTAGTGGGACAGGCTGGGATCTCCATTCCATGGGGACCAACATCAACCTCCAGTGACCTCATCAGCCCAGTACCCCCTGCTTCAGTACTCACAGATCCCAGGGGGTCCCCTCCATGGCCAGCCAAGGCCCAGGGAGGGACAGGGGCAACCCCTGGAGTGCCAAAGCAGCCCCAGAGCCAGGTCAGGAGCTCCATCCCGGCCATCTCCAGCGGGAACCATTCCCACCAGGCTCCCCTGGAGGTGGGAGGAGCAGCTTGGGCACCTCCAGTGCCTCCCCCTCGGGCAGCCCAGCTCTCCAATCACCTGGAGAGGGCCAGCCTGGCCATTCCCAGAATGGCCCCATCCCAGAAACACGGAAAGAACTGGCAGGATCTGCCTCCTTCCCCCCTCACTCTTCCTGTGTTGATGGAACAGCTGCAGCAACATCCACACTTCATCCCAGAAACTGCTGCAGCGGCCCAGCTGCAGGGCCAGGCACTTCTCTCCCTTTGGAAACCCCTCATTCCCTGATTCCTGTCAGTTCTATCCCTTTGGAAAGGCCTCATTCCCTGATTCCTGTCAGTTCTATCCCTTTGGAAAGGCCTCATTCCCTGATTTTTGTCAGTTCTATCTCTTTGGAAAGGCCTCATTCCCTGATTCCTGTTAGTTCTATCCCTTTGGAAAGGCCTCATTCCCTGATTTTTGTCAGTTCTATCCCTTTGGAAAGGTCTCATTCCCTGATTCCTGTTAGTTCTATCCCTTTGGAAAGGCCTCATTCCCTGAATCCTGGCAGTTCTATCCCTTTGGAAACCCCTCATTCCCTGATTTTTGTCAGTTCTATCCCTTTGGAAATCCCTCATTCCCTGATTCCTGGCAGTTCTATCCTTTTGGAAAGGCCTCATTCCCTGAATCCTGGCAGTCCCTGAGCCCAGAGCTCTCCCAGCACCAAACCAGGGCAGCCCTTTGTCAGCAGCTTGCTCTGGAGTAACATTTTGCTGCTCCTATCATCTAAAAATCTCCTGGGAGAATTTGCCCAGGCCCAAAGGGCTCTGCTGGAAAGGGTTTCAAACCTGAAACATCTGCTGGGAATTCAGAGCAGGCTCTGCCTTGGTTTGCCTGCCTTTCTCCCAACTTCAAACGGCTCCAGAGCCCTGAGCTTGGCTTCACTCAAAGTCTGGTTTCACCAAAAACTGGCCTAACACCTCCCTCCACCCCTTCCCCACTCCCTCCAGCACCTCCTGCATGCTCAGGTCACAGTTTCCTCTTGGTTTTCCTGGGCTGGGCTCCCACTAGGAGCAGCTGGATGGGCACAGAGTCCCTGCCCTGAGGAAGGGTGGGAGGAGAAGGCAACTGGGACCAGTGTGAAGCCCACAGCCTTCCTAAATCCTGCAGGGAAGGTTGAACTCCTCCCAATAGCCATGCCATCCACACCTGGGGGCTGTTACTGGGAAGCTGTGGCTGCCCCTGGACCCCTGGCAGTGCCCAAGGCCAGGCTGGACATTGGGGCTTGGAGCAGCCTGGGACAGTGGGAGGTGTCCCTGCCATGGCAGGGGTGGCACTGGATAATCCCTGATTCCATGAACACTGTCCTAGGTGAGCTTCATCCAGGCACAGGGAATTTGTGGCCTTTGAGGGCACTCCCAGTCCCTGCTGGGATCTGGGATGGAGAGGATGGGAAGGGATGGATGGAGGAGAGAAAGCAGCAGATGTGCTTCAGCAGTGGAAGGTGTCCCTGCCCATGACAGGGGCGGCACTGGATGAGTTTTAAAGTCCTTCCAACCCAAACCATCCTGGAATTCTGTGATCTTTGTGACAAGTGCCCGTGTCCCACCGTGGGGTGTCCCAGACCTCCTCAGAGCAGCCTGGTGGGACAGTTTTCCACCTGGGAATTTGCCAAGGGAACAAATCTGGCTCCCCTTGGTGCCAGGCTGGGCCATCCTAACCATTAACTCTGGTTTGTTTGGGCAGACCCAGCCCCTTGGGAAGGTTGCTCTTCCAGCCACGCTGATCTGAGGGGGCTCCCATGGAACCACAGGGACCTCCCAGTGCCCAGGGATGGCAGAGCCAGGAGCACCAAGTGCCACACTTTTTACACTTCACTGGGAAGCTTTATAAATTAATTGGAGTACAAAGTCAGGTCTAATTGATGTTTGTATTGATTGAACTGCTCCAAGTCTTAATTTTGGTTGTAAAACGTCCTTTAAAACAGAGCCATCTATAATTAAGACAGGATCTGTAATTAATGAAGTTTTATACTCATAAAACTGCCTCTCTCATCAGTCTAAATTAAACTCCACATGAAAGTTGGAGCAAATTAAATACAGTAGATGCCAAAACCACTTTCTCTGAACTCTTTGCTATTTTTATTAATGTCAAAACAGAAGTGATGTGAAAGTGTGGAAAAGTGTTGGAAATCCATGTTTGGAGAGGAGACAGCAGGGAAGGACACCATGGTCTGTGCAGGGTGAGCACAGAGACAAGCCCATCACCTTCCACATGAGCCAGGAGCCACTCCTCACATCCCAGCTGGGAAATTAATATTTTCATATTTAAAAAAATCAGTATCTTGCCCCTCTTGTGCCATTCTAACAAACACAAACCTGCTTGGAAAAATGTTTTGTTCCACCAGAGTCACACAAGGTCACCACACCCAAGGAGGCTTGGCAAGGGTTCCCTTCATGTGCCAGGGGTTTTTTAAAAGAAAGATTAATTAAAACAAGGATTAATTAAAACAAAGGTGAGGATGGGCCTGGCCATGCCCCCAAATCCCCATTAATGAAACTCCCCAGCTTGGTAACTGTGGTTGACCAAATGACTCTTTCCAGCCTGATCCACTGGAAATCTTTACAGCCATCAACCACAATATTTACAAAGCCCAGACAATTCTGATCTCGTGGCAAGAAAATAAATCATCATGGACATATGTACAGAGCTAAAAGTTCCCCAATAAATCTGTTTGCCATGTCTGCCTCGTCCATATCTAGGTAATTAGCAATTCCCTGCTTTAAATGCTCCCATTTAATTGGGGTTGCTGTTTTTAGAGGAATATCACTTCCTCTTCCCCAAAGGGCCACTGCTATTTTTGTATCATGGGTTTTTTCTGGCTGCCACATTCTGCTCTCCCCACTCAAATTGAAAAAGTCACTGCAACCCTCAGCAAGTATTTATGGCTTGAAGATTCCTACACACATCCCCGAGCTGACATCCAGAAAGCTCCTCACAGCTGTCCAGAGTTATCCAGGGCTATCCCACGGAACTCCAAACTGCAGCTGGAGCCCAGGCTCCTCAGTGGCTGCTGCCAAGAGCTGCTCAGGCACTGGGTGTTGCCAATGTCACCCTTTGGGAGGCCCAGCTGGCCCCTGGCCAGCAGCAATCAGGGTTAGGGAAGGCTCAGGGAGCTCTCTGGGTGAGGAACTCTGGCCTGTGCCACGACAGGGTTTGTCCCTCCCCTGGGGACAAGGACTATTCCAGCTGCTCCTGCTCCCACCAAGGGCACTGGCAGCCACCAGCCAAGGCAGAGCTGGGGCTGATGGAGGAGGTGCCTCCCCAAAAGGGTGGGAGGGAAATGTCCAAGCAGCACCAAACCCCTTGGTTTGATCTGTTTTAGAGCAAAACCAGGCGGGTCCGTGCCCCCCCTGCCTCAGAGCCTTCCTTTTCAGCCCATTCTCTTTAATTTGTGCTGCTCTCGTCCCATCAAAGCCTCGGGGGCCTCAGGAGCAGGAGCTGGGAGAGGTAATGGGAATGCAGAGAGTTGATTATTAATGAAGCACATAAATTACCATCCTGGTAATTACCCAGAGGAGCGAGGTTCAAAAGAACCTCTGTCTGTTCCAGCACTGATTCCCAGCCCAAACCCCCAGCCCAGCCTGGGGCCAGCCCTGTGTCCCAGCCAGGCTCACTCCGTGCATGACAAACTGGGATGGGACTGGGTCTGTGGCACCAGGAGCTGAGATCTCCTTCCCAGCCAGCAGAGGCAGGGTGGCAGAGTGAGCTGTGCTCACAGGCAGCTGCACCCCAGAAATCCCCGCGGGATGGGAGGTGACAGCAGATCTCCCAGCACTCAGGAACTGAAGCTCAGGAGGGTGAAACTTCCTCTAGGAGCTGATCCCTGAAAGGTTTCTGTTAGAAATAGAAATAGATTCTGAGGACATCACCAGTTACCTGATTCCTTCAGTGACAGCCCAGCTCCATCGATGGGAATTTTCCTGCCTTCATCACTGGGATCAGAACTCCTCATTTGGAAAATGTGCACGTTTTGCTTGGGAGACACCAAGTCCCTTCCCAAGCTCAGCTGAGCAAAGACACCAACCCTGCTTCTCCTGAGAAACATTCCATGGGCAGCTTCTCCACACAGGGGAAATCCACAGGTGTGCCACATTTGGCTTCAAACATTGCTGGGATGGAGAGACAGGCGCTCCCAACTCATCATCGGGAGAGCTTTTCATCTGCCAGGACTCCACACTGTGATTCCAGCCCGAATTTGCGGGTGAAAAGGTGAAATAATCACACAAAATACCTGAAAGCAGCAGCTTCAGGTCTCTGTTATTGCAGAGAAATCTCAGCAGAGACATCCCCAGGGCATGAGGAGTCAGCACTTCCCCACAGCAACGCACACAAGGTGTCCCTCAGGCCCAGGTGACACCCAGGTGACACCCAGCCAAGAGCCCTGGCCTGCTGCACTCATACAGGGGAAATAATCTGCACCCTTCAACCACCTAAAAACTCCTCTCCAAAGCCCCAAGAGCTGCTGAGCAGCATTGCTGTCTAATCCCATCTCCCTCTGCCAGGCCTGAAGGACCCCTCAGCCTCACTCTTACTGACGGGAGCTGCAGGAATCAAAGCACATCTCCTTATCCAAGGAGGGGAAAAAGCAGATTGGAAATGCCAGAGCCAGTGCAGGACAGCAGGGAACCTGAGGGGAAGTCAGAGTCCCCCCCCAGAGCCCTCTATTTAACCAGACTCTTGGTTTGCTTTGCTGACATTTGCACAGCTCATATATTCCAGTCTTTTCTTGTGAAAAGTGAGAGCCAGACAAAAGGGAGGATGGGGAATCCAGCAAAGGAAAGCTGTGCAGAAATGAGCCTGGAAGGCTGCTGGAATGAACCCTGAGGAAGCCCTCAGCTCCCCAAGCCCCTTCCCAGAACGGGGTGGGAAGTGTCCCTCTTGCAGCCCAGCCAACCTAAACCGTGCGTTGGAATGGCCATTCCTGGGCTTTGCCAGAACCAGGCTCTGTTAGGCTGGAATGGCCATTCCTGGGCTTTGCCAGAACCAGGCTCTGTTAGGCTGGAATGGCCACTCCTGGGCTTTGCCAGAACCGGGCTCTGCTGGGCTGGAATGGCCATTCCTGAGCTTTGCCAGAACCGGGCTCTGTTAGGCTGGAATGGCCATTCCTGAGCTTTGCCAGAACCAGGCTCTGTTAGGCTGGAATGGCCATTCCTGGGCCTTGCCAGAACCGGGCTCTGCTGGGCTGGAATGGCCATTCCTGGGCTTTGCCAGAACCAGGCTCAGCTCCTGGGAGCTCCTCAGGGGAGCAATGAAAGCGCTTGGGAGCCGCGGGCAGGACCCTGAGGGCACAGGGGTGGCTCAGGTGTGACCCCACCTGAGGAGCTGGGGCTCCTGTGCCAGGATGGGAGCGATCCCTGCCCATCCCTGCCCGGATCCCTGCCCTGCCCCTGTGCCCTTGGCTCGGCTGGCACAGCCCCATCCCGAGGCAATGTCTCCTGCAGAGCTCTCCCCAACCAGAGCCAGCCTCTCCCAGACACCTCATCAGCTCCCAGCAGCTGCCCCCGCCCCGGGGCCGGGCTGGAAGGAAATGCTTGGATTTGATCTTTCCGTGGAAGCTGGCACTTGGCCAGCCAAAATCCACACGTTTGCCACACCTTCCGAGCAGAGCCGAATGAAAAAGCTCAGACTCAAAATTAAACACTTTGTTTTGGAACAGATGAGAATTCTTTTTTCCCTCATAGCTTCCGATTCATGGGAGAAAAATGCAAAAATTCAAATGGGCTGATTTAGCTCAGATTTAGAAAAAAAAATTAGAAAAAAGTAAGGGCATCCATTTATTTTTAAACTCCAATAAACTGAAAAATGCCCTGTTTGCAGAGCTGCTTTGGGAGGCAGTGCCTGTCCTGGGGCTGTTAACTCTCCCTGCAGTCCCTGAGGAAAACATTTGTACAACCAGGGACGTTGTTACTCCTGGTGCTTTAGAGAGGGAACCTCAGCCCGTCTCACTTCCACTTCCCCCAGGAGCAAAGCAGGACAGAATATCCAACTCTCTATTTTCTCATTTTCCCTCCTGCAACACTGGAATCAAATTTACAAAGCAGTGACAAGCTCCATTGAGTGCTGGGCGTTTCATCCCTCAGCCGCGCTGGCAAACACAGCTCCCGTTTCAAAGGCAGAAATTGCTGTGTCCCCACTCAGCACAATCCCCTCGTTGTGTGCAAACGTGAGGAATTGCTGAGCACAAAACTGCTCCAAGCCCTTTGTAGCTCCGGGAAGGAGCAGCAATTCCAATCGGTTCCAGAGCCCCGTCCCTGCCCCTCCCCACACAGAGCTCTTCACACAGTCTCACGCCCTGGATTAGATTTCATTGAAAGAAAAGTAATGAGATTTGTGTTTCCTCGCAAATTAAAAAGAAATTGCCCAAAAGAATAATCCTGAAATACAAAATACTGCCTCATCCCAGATGTTGCTAATAGGCTTGTGTTCTAATGGCTTATTTAGAGAGACTTTTCCTAAAAGACATCCTAATGATGTGCATTCAGGACCACGCGAAACAAATATCATCCAGTAGCAAAGCTTGGGGGTTTTCTTTCTTTTGTGTGTTTGTTTTTCCCCCAGAATTCTTATCAAAATAAAGGAGACATTTTCAGAAAGCCTTTGTGCTGTTCTGCACTACTAGAGACTGAGAATTCCAAATGCCAGAATTTCTGGGAGTTCTTTTTCTTGCTGTTGTTTGGCTCGTGCTGCCTGTGACCCCTCAGCTCCAGGCAGGACAGGGTTGGGACTGAGCCCTGCTTGTCCAACCCATCCCAATTCCAGCCAGGTTTGGATCCCAGCTGCTTTCCCCGCTGGTGAATGGTGCCAGGACTCTGCAGACCTGGGCACTGAGGTCTATGATTACCTGTCCTGTCATTCTGAGTGTTGCTTCATGTGATGCTCGCATGGGTCCTGCTGCTGTCCCAGCACTGCCACCATCCCTCCCTTTGTCCCTCTCAGCAGGGTCCAGGCTACCAGAGCCCTTTGGAGTGGGGGTGAATGGGAGACAAGGCAGACAGAGAGGTCCTGGCTCGGCTTGTCCCCCAAACCCCTCCTGGTGCAAGGCCCAGGCTGCCCCAGAGAACTCCTGGCCGAGCTCTCCCTGCCCAGCACCACCTGGCGAGGAGACAGGGCAGGACCTTGGGCTGAGCTCAGCCTGCCAAAGCCACGGCTCAGCTTTAACTCATCTCATTTAGAGAGTGAAGAACCCGAGCCAGGCTGGCACCAGCCTTGGGAGCTGCAGTGCTCTCACCCTGCAGTGGCTGTGCTGGCACCGAGGGCTCCCAGAGCGTTCCAGGACTGCAGCTCCTGCCTGGCCCGCAGAGCCCTGCTGCTCTCCCTGTGCTCCGGGACATTCCCTGTGCCCCCGGACCATCCCTGTGCTCCGGGACATTCCCTGTGCCCCCGGACCATCCCTGTGCTCCCGGACACTCCCTGTGCCCCTGGACACTCCCTGTGCTCCCGGACATCNGTGCTCTGGGACATTCCCTGTGCTCCGGGACATTCCCTGTGCCCTGGGACATTCCCTGTGCTCCGGGACATTCCCTGTGCCCCCGGACACTCCCTGTGCCCCTGAACATTTCCTGTGCTCTGGGACATTCCCTGTGCCCCCGGACACTCCCTGTGCTCCCGGACACTCCCTGTGCCCCCGGACATTCCCTGTGCCCCCGGACATTTCCTGTGCTCTGGGACATTCCCTGTGCCCCCGGACACTCCCTGTGCTCCCGGACACTCCCTGTGCCCCTGGACATTCCCTGCCCCTGGCTGGGGGTCCCTGCACAGCCCCAGGGCCTGGGAGCACCAGGGGAGCACCCCATGGATGGGTGTCCAAGGCCGGACTTCCAAGGGCTCCTACGGATCCGCTTGGATGTCACCAAAGCCAGAGCTGGGAGAGCAGCACTTCCCTCTGGGCTCCTGCTCCATCCCAGGTCCCCTGGACCCACCTGGCCGGAGGCTTTGGCCACAGGGTCCAGGGACAGCTGGACACAGCTCCAGTGGCTCCAGCTGCACGTGGCTCCAGGAACAGCAAATGCAAGGCTGGGGGCAGCTGCTCCTCTCAGCTCCTCCCCAGCTCCAAACCCTCTGCCCATCCTGTCCCATCCCACCGGGGCACAGCCCCCCCTGTTCCTTCCCTACCTCCTGCTTCCCCCAACTCCGACTTTCCAGGAACACCCAGTGCAGATCCTGAGGGAGCATCCCTGCACAATCCATTAATGAACCCAGACTCGGCACCTCTTTCTTATCCGAGCTGGGGCTCTGCTGTCTCAGGACCCACGTCTGGGCAAGGGAAACTGGGAAGCAGGGAGTTCCAGCCAGAGGGAGAGGACAGGCAGCTTTAATTCCCAGCACTGCTGGCCTCACAGCCTGCTCCCTGTGCCAGGCCCTGGCCTCGGCCTCAGGACAGCAAAGGCACTTTCTGGCACACGGGGACAGGGGCACAGAAATGCAGTGTCCCTCAGCAGAGCCCTGTGGGTGATGGATACTCCCTGGAGCAGCAGGGCCAGGATCCTGGCAGTGCCATGGGCAGATGTCCCCACCCCACAGCAGGAGCACCGACCTGGACATCAGGTGATGATTCCAAAGGTTCTGCTTGAGTGGCATCTGAAAAAAAAGCCCTTCAAAGGCACCAGGTGGGACCCTCTCCGTCATTGGGTTTGTGTCCCTGTCACTGCTGCAGCAGCAGTGCCAGGACAGTGCCAGGACAGTGGCCTTGTGCCACCCCCCATGTCACCAGCAGGAACTTGGGGAGTTCAGGCAAAGCTGCTGCTCATGGGGAGCAGGAGCCACCAGAGAGGCTCTGGCACCTCCCAAGGCTGTGCTGGCTTCTCCCCTTTCCCAAATCTCTCTGCTGCCTGGTAAACTGAGGCACAGAGGGATCAGCGACAGCCAAAACATCCCAGTGCTGTGAACAGGGATCTGTCCTGCTGCTGCTCCAGAGCACACCTAACCCCGAAACCTCCTCACTTAGGGGGAAAATCTATTTCTGAATGTGCCCCTGCACAGACTCAGAGGGGTTTTCAGGTGTTTGTGCCTTGGAGAGGAGGCTGCTCTGAGGAGCCAAGGCATCGATCCCACCGGGCTGGGGCTGATTGCAGCTGATGTGTTGAAGGACACAGCAAACGTCACCTCCTGGCTGAAATCCCTGTCCCCACAGCCCCCAGAGACACCTGGCACTGCACAGCCCCACCAGCCCGGCAGGCAGAGCACCAGGATCACCTCCAGACCCTGCAGGATTCTGCATCAGGGTAGTTAAAGGATGGATCTGCAAAGGCCAACTCTGAGGCTCTGTTTGAGTGAGCAGAGCCCTGGCAGCCCCACGGGCCCCTCGAGTCCATCCTGCTCCTGGGCTCTGCACCCAGGGCTGCCCTGCTGGCTTCTCCTGAGCCATCCCTGTCCCAGCTCCTCCACTGGCAGCATGTCCAGCCCTTTTCCCAGCCCTCCCTGAGCTTCTGAACCCAGCACTGAGAGAGGCCCCAGGAACTGAAATAAAGAGTGAACCATTTGCTCAGCAGTCAGTGCCACCAAGGGATGCCTAAGGCAGCTTAAATCCAGAGGTTTGTGCCTCTGCCTGTGCAGCTAAATGGGAAGAAATGGCTTTTCAGAGGGATTTTCAGCTGGGGACCAACTGCTTGAATCCCCAGTGCTGCTGTGGCTTCTGCAGCACTGAGGTTTCTCCAGGGCCTCACTGCTGTGGCCTGGGAAGGAGCTGGGTGCCTGGGATGGCTGGGATGGCCAGGTCAGTTCCCACCTGGTCCAAAGGAGAGGCACCATCACAGCCCTTGAGGGGTGGAGGAGATGTCCAAAATCTGTTCCTGTGGCACTGCCAGCCCTGCCCAGCCCCTAAAGCCTCGGGCAGGAATTGATGCTTCCCTCTGGCAGGGGAAGATGCTCTGGACAGCCTGACCCCATCCCAAAGGATCCCTGGGAGCTGGGCCAGCAGGAAATGATGTGCCTGGGTCCTGTGCACAACACAGCAACACCTCTCTGAATCCACAGCTCTTCCTGTCCTGGAAAATGGGGGACACAGAGGCATTGAGCCTCCAGGGAATGTCCAGGGAATGTCCAGGGAATGTCCCAGCTCTGGGCTGCAGGAACCCTGTCCCAGGCAGTGCCACTGCCTGAGGAGCAGCTCAGCAGAGCAATAGGGCAGCAGGTGAGGATGAGACCCCTGGATACATCCAGGAACCCTTCCTGGAATAGCAGGGACTTGCTAAACCCAGGTTTAACACCAGGAATTGAAGAAGTTGTAAAATTAATGATCCAGTCTAGCAGCTTGCATCAAAAATTAAAAATCCCTATTAAAAATTGGATAAATGTGTCACAGGGAGATTTAAATGCCTTTTACAGCAGGTTTAGCTCCTGATGTGGATTTGCTCCATTCCTGTGGCCAGAGGGGACATGGGCAGCAAATTCTCAGCCGTGGGAGCATTGGCCTGGCAGGATCCATGGGATGCCAGGGAGCACCAAAGCTTCAGCAGCACCTCTGGTGACAGAGACACCCACAGCAGACCTGGAAGGAGCTGCACCAAGGCACGGTTTGGATCGCTCTCCCCAAATCCATCTTTTCCCAGCTCAAAGAGGCTCAATCTCCACTGCAATAATCCAGGAATCCTCCAGCCCTGCCCAAGGATATCTGAATATCCCCCCCAGTAACTCCCTGTCTCACCAGCCCATTCCCAAACTGTGTCAGCATGGCTGGAGCTCAAACCTTCCCTTTAATTGTTGTCCAGATGGCGTCCCTGTCATTTTAATTTGTTGGCAGCCAATCCCATTTTATTTGTACTCTCTTGCTGCAAGGACTCTTTCCTTGGAGATGCTGCTGATGCCTGTTCCTGCATTTTGGGGGTGGGGAGTCCAGTTGACACATTCCCCCTTGGAAGGGGGTGTGGGACAGGGGGAGCAGAGCCCCTAGAGCCCTTCCCAAGGCTGGGGTTGTCCCCCTGGAAGAAGTCCTGGCTCCTTGTGCAGAGTTTGGGATGAAAAGGAGGATGGAAACACTTCCCATTCCAGAGTTTCCCCCATCCAAACCTTTCTGCCACCTTCCTGCTGAGGAGCTGCAGAGCTGGAGAATCCCAGGGCTCATCCCCCAGCCCCAGTGGTCCCTGTGGCACCACAGCAGCTCAAACCCTCCCGAGCTGGAATTCCTCTGATGACCCCTCTGGGTGTCCACACACTGCACTGCCTGTCTGGGGAGGGAGTGACACTAATTCCAGGGGAAAAGAGCTTTCCTGGAGGCTGAGGGTTGGTGTGTCAGTGGTGCTGGGTGGGTGTCAGTGGCACACAGGACCCCACTGCCACAGGGAAGGATTCCCAAAGGGAGCTCAGGAGAAGGGAGCTGTGCTGGGCAGGGGCCTCCCCTCCCCCGGCCAATGCTCCCAGGAATGCTGGCACCTGGAGACTCCTGATGGGACAGAGCACAGGCAATGACACCCCCAAAGCTCTGCCTTGGTGGGTCCTTGCAGCCTCCTCAGAGCTGAGCTGTCACAGCTCCAGGGACAGGTCCCAGCCTGTCCCCATCCAGGAATTGTCTGCAGCAAATGGGAACCTGCAACCCAAGAATTCCTGCAGAATTCCCTGTGAGGGTGGGCAGGCCCTGGCACAGGGTGCCCAGAGAAGCTGTGGCTGCCCCTGGATCCCTGGCAGTGCCCAAGGCCAGGTTGAACAGGGTTGGAGCAGCCTGGGACAGTGGGAGGTGTCCCTGCCATGGCAGGGGTGGCACTGGATGGGCTTTAAGGTCCCTTCCACCCCAAACCTTTGTATGACTCTGTGATCCTCAGAACATTAACACTGCACCAGATTTTATCATGTCTTTAGGGAGGCTGCTCCATTCCTGGAACTCCTGAGTCCCAAGGAAATCCACACTGGAATTCCAAGCTGTAGCTGGAAAATCGGCAGGAGGAGCTCAGCAGAAGGGAGAGACAGAGCTGCTGCTGTCCCCAGCAGCCTGGGCACGATGCTGGCACAGTTTGATATTCAGGGACACAAAACCCCATCACAGCTCAATAGCACACAGAAATAATTCCATTTCCAGCCATGGCCACTCACAGCAGCGATGCTGGGGATGAACCTCCCTTGGAAAAGAGCTCTGGGAAACAGCAAATGAGCTTTATACAGTCCCAGCCACTGCATTCATGCTTGCAGGGCATGCACTGAGCGTGGACTTGGAGAGCCGTGCAGGGATTCATGTCCAGAGCACCTCCTATCCCANCTTCCCTTCCCGAAACCTTCCCTTCCCGAAACCTTCCCAAAACCTTCCCGAAACCTTCCCTTCCCAAAACCTTCCCTTCCCGAAACCTTCCCCAGGTGTTTTTCCCTGTCCCTGGGGCCCAGCAGGCTCAGCCTGTTGCTGCTCCATGACTCAGCCCAGTGACTAATGCCTGTCTCCCCTGGGTGTCCCTCCTAGAGCACATTCCTGCTCCTGCTCCCTGGATCCCACCTGGAACACCGAGGATAATCAGCCCCAGTCCCAACAGGGCCCAGCTGGGGGGACTCTCCCTGTCCTTTCCCTTCTGTGCTGTGCCCACCTGCAGGATTAAAGTCCCAGAGAAGACTCGGGCTCTGGAGAGGGACAGGAGCTGTGGCACAGCAGCTCTGACTCTGCAGCCAGGGGCTCTTATCAAGCCTTCCTGATAACAGCACAGAGAGGCAGCTCTGGACCAGCCACAACCTCCTGGCTCACAGGGTTTTTGCTGAATAACAGCCCCCAAAGGAGCCTGGCTGGTGACAGAGCCCTGCAGGGCTCGGCCCCTCCTTGCCAGGACTCCCAACATCCAAGGATTGTCACCAGACATCACAGGAGGGTGAACAGCCCTGACTGGGGCTGATTTTCAGAGACAGGGTTAGGATGGTACAGCTGTGTTTGTGATGTTGGGCCATTTTACCCAGGGTGTGTGACCCAGAGTGTCCCCAGTGCCACAACTGCCACCCTGTCCTGCTCCTGGGGCTGCAGCCCTGCCACCCTTGAGCCCCTTGGCCCTGCCTGCATTACTGGCCAGCAGGAGACAGCTGCTGATCCCAGCTCCATCTGGAGCACCCTTAACCAGGACCCTTAATTTCCTCCAGGAGCTGCTTCCAGTGGTCTCTGGGGCTGCTCAGGGATGTCTTCTACACCCAGGGAAGAACTGGTGACAGAGGGGAGGTGCTGGGGAGAAGCAGCAGAAACCAGGCACCTTCTGTGCCACCATTCCTGCCCTGTATCACCCTGCATCCCAAGATCCTGCAGCCCCTTTCCCTGGGCTGCTCTGCTCAAATCTCCAGTTCAGGCAGGCAAAACCCTGCCTTTGCCATGCTGGAGCTCGACCTTAGGGGCTGCAAGAAGCCCAAAAATCTCTCCTAGTCTAGAAAAAAACCCTATAGACACCCCAGCCCCACCTGGGGCAGGAGCTCCATGGGTGAGGCACAGATGCCAACGCTGCCTGCAGCAACATTTCCTCCTGCTGATTCCAAAGGAACATGGCTCAGGAAGGATTTATTGGGATGTCTGTCTGGACAAATGCTGCTGCCGTGGTTCACATTTGGGTTTCTCTGCAGGGCCCTACTTGCCTCACCCCAGGCCTGCTTATCATGCATGTGCCTCCCTTCAGGTGAGATTTGTCACATTCCCACTCTGGAAATGTTTTTCCCTCCTGACAATACCCTTTAGATAGTGCCTGTGGAGGTGGATGACTCAAGCTTGACATGATTATTTCCATCCAGCATTTTTTATTAAAAATACTCCTGATGGTTCAGAACGTGAGGACAGGAGCTGCCTTGAAAGGGACGTGGAAAGCTCAGAGTCTGCACAAACTGTGCCATGACTTTGTGTCAACCAGCAAGAGTCAGAAAGTCTGTAAAACAGCCCCTCTCAACCTGAACTGATAATTTCATGCACAGAAAGCTCCAAGCACATGGCAATAACTTCCACCCGAGACCCCTCTGTGCTTGCAGTCCCTCTGAGCCAGGTTATGGATGAGCTGCCACTTCCAACTCCATCACTTGCCCAGAGTTACAAAGTTAAGGAGCTCCTAATTTAGCTCTGGGCAAGTTAATTCCCTTTGTGACAGCTCCCAAACACCCTCACACTACTCCAGCCCCACAAATAGCACTCGCTGCTGCTGGGAACAGACACCCATCAGCAGAGTGACCTCTCCTCTCCCAGCCTCCCCCTGCTGCCAGCAGCGTTTGGAGGCAGCAGCATGGAAAAAACCAGAGTGGAGTTAGGGATGACAGATGGCTGCTGCAAGTCGGGAAAGTTTCGCAGGGAAAAACTTCCCCTGCTCTCCTGAGGCCTCACCTGCAAAACTGGACACAGTCCTGGTGTCCCCCGTGTGGGGAGGACATGGAGCTGTTGGGGCAAGGCCAGAGCAGGCCATGAAGTTGATCAAGGGACTGGAGCACCTCCCCTGTGGAGCCAGGCTGGGAAATTTGGGATTGTTTACCTGGAGAAGGCTCCAGGGACAGTTCAGAGCCCCTTCCAGGGCCTAAAGGGGCTCCAGGAGAGATAGAGAGGGACTGGGGACAAGGGATGGAGGGACAGGACCCAGGGAATGGCTTCCCACTACCAGAGGGCAGGGATGGATGGGAGATTGGGCAGGAATTGTTCCCTGGCAGGGTGGGCAGGCCCTGGCACAGGGTGCCCAGAGAAGCTGTGGCTGCCCCTGGATCCCTGGCAGTGCCCAAGGCCAGGCTGGACATTGGGGCTTGGAGCAGCCTGGGACAGTGGGAGGTGTCCCTGCCCACGGCAGGGGTGGCACTGGATGGGCTTTAAGGTCTCTTCCCACCCAAACCATTCTGGGGTTCTCTGATTCTGAATATTTCTTTGGAGAAAAACCACTCAGAGAAGAGGCAGAGCAGCACTTTGAGCATCCCCCCCCAAACCCTGGGCTCCTTTCCCCTTACATTACTCGGAATCAGAGCTCTTTTGCATTTCCTGATCTCCCTGTTCTCCTCCAGCCCCACCCGCAGCTGAAACGGGGAGAGCTCCTGGGTGTTCCCTGCAGGATGGGCTGGGAGCGGGGTCAGGCTGCAGCACCCCGGAGCCCACAGCCCCTGAAACCCTTCCCAAGTGAACAGTGCTGACACACACAGTGCCAGACACAGAAAAAAACCAAAATCTGCTGGAAAGAACCCAGCAGATCAGGCACTTGTTGGAGCCTTGAGTGCAGAGGAATGTTATAGAAAATTCCCAGTGACTCCTCCAGCTCCAAACCTATCATAATTTAATCTGTGTGACTGGAATTTCTCAATAGGCTGGAACTCCCTCAGGACCGAAATCTCATTGAAAAAGAAACCAAGGAGAATTTTGGCATCTCTTCCCCAGCCTGGAAGATGAAATGCAAATCTGTTATTGGCATCAAGCTCTCACAGCTTGATCCATCCACAGAGCTCCAATAGCCTGACATTAACTTCTCAAGGAAGAACATTTTGTTACTCATCCTCAGACAGTTTATGCTTAAAGGCAGAAAGACTAATTCTGTTTGGGGTTTGGGCAGTGAACTTTCCCCAATTACCGGCACATCCAGGCACTGATCTGGTATTAGAGACAAAACACGGGGAGATGGAGACTGCTGACTTCATTTTAAATATAAATTCCAGAGGCTGAACGCTGCTGGCACATGGAAAAGCATCTCCAGCTTCTGCTGCTCTGGCTTTTCAGACACGGATCAATGTGGTGCCACGCCTGTGTTTGCAGGTGGAAGAACATGAGCTGAGGTGGAGCTGCTGCTGTCCCAGAGCTGGGCACATCCCGGTGGCAAAGGCACAGAGCCTCGCCGAGAGGGCTGCAGAGCAAAGGCTGTCAGGAACGGAACGGAGCTGCATTCGAACACGAGCCTGGGCTTAACCCGCAGGGAAGAAGTGGATGATGCGGTGAAAAGCTCTGGCCCAGAACGAGGGGGGCTCTTTGTGAGAGGGGACGATGGATCCCCCTGCGCTGCGCTCCCGCCTCGGGGCTGAGCCGCGGCCGCTTCAGCGGGACTCGAACTGGCAGTACTCGCTGCTTCTTCTCCAAAGGCGGCTCCTCCACACCTCATTTCCCTCATTAGCCGTTCATTAAGGCGGACGATCCGCGGCTCTGCAGCGCCGGGCTCTCCCCGGGCAGCGGGGCTGGGCTCCAGCTCCTCCCGCAGCTCCCGCGGCCAAAGCGATGCCCGAGGGCTCCGCACCCGCACGGCGATCAGGGACAGCGGGGGAAGGGTGGAATTGAGGCTGGATTCCCTTCCCTCACCCAGCACAGCCCCAGTTTCCATGCGAACGGCAGGGAAGCAAACCAGGGACAGCATCCCCCGTGCCCTGCATGGCCCTGCCGGGGGTTCCAGCCCCGGGGCCACCTGAACCAGCTGCGAGTCTCTCAGGCAATTACAGCACCGTGCTTTAATCGGGGCAGGAATTACAGAAAATCCTTGTTTGTGTTCAGAGTGAGCTGCAGGACCTCACCCCTCCTCCTGTGTGGCCAGCAACCCCCTGACCCCACAGAGGGACAGGGCAAAGCTGTGCCTGGCCATACAATTGGCATCTTTGGGGTGAGGAGAAGCTGAGCCAGCTCAGTTCAGCTGAACTCAAACCTTCAAGCCAAGCTCCAGGAGAAGAGTCCAGAATGTGACCTTGGCAGTCCTGGGGTTCCTGGCTCTGAGCTAAGCTGCACTGAACTGGTTTCTCTGGTTGTCTCTCACCTGAGCTGTGTCCTCACACCCTCATTGGGAAGAACAAAACACTGTTGGTACCTGAGCTGAGTTAATGTAAAGCTCCCAAACCCAAACGCTCCCAGCTGAGAAAGCTGGGAAATAAAGGTATGATTCACCAAAGCACATGGGAAAGGGGCAGGGTGAGCAGAAATGTTGGGCTCCTGTTTCTCCAAAATGCCTCCAGGCTGTCCTGGAAGGGCCAGCTCCACCTTGCACCTTTGCCTTGATCCTTCCCTCAACAAATTCCCCATCAAGGCCATGGATTCTGACCATGGCTGGTACCAAATGTCCACAGGAGAGCAAACCAAGAGCTGCAATTTCCACAACACTCAAAGACTGGCTATCAGCAACATTAACTTTGTGGTGAGCCACAAATCCTCCAGAAAAGAGACCTTCCCCCCTGGGCCAGGGCAGAGGGGATTAACAACAGCTTCCAGGGGAAAGTGATGGGATCCTCCAGGCAGCAAATGTGGACAGCCTTCCTGATGGCCTGTGCCAGACTAAGGCCCCTCTGCTCCCTTCCACTGAGCTGGAAAATGGAATTTTAAAGCTCTTTTCAGCTTCTTAAGCCACAAGCTACCTCCATGCATTTTCTTACATTGAGACACAGAGGAGCCTCCCTTTGGGAAGGCCTCAAAGCAAGTGAGACTTGGTGGGAAGAACAGACTCAGCTCTGCAGGGTCCCAGGGAAGGCTAAAGACATCTTTGGAACAGTATGAGCCTAAATTTTCTCACTTTTCCCATAAAATGAAGGCTTAGTGCTTCGAAAAGCTGCAGAAGGACAAAAGCTGAGACTAAAATCACTCCACAGCTGCCAACACCACTTTGGTCGGGGGCCTTCTCTGTGTCCCTGCTCTGCTGAGCCATCCCACTTCCCACCTGCCTTCCATGCACGGAGGAGGTGCAGAGGAGCCCTCCCCAGCCCAGGGCCCCGGGCAGCACTCACCATCCAGCTCCTCCACGGAGATGTTGGCCAGCTGCTCGCTGTCGCTGCCGGCCGAGAGCGAGCGGTTCAGGTAATTGCCCTTGTACAACAAGCCAGCTGTCACATGGTGGAATGGCATCTTCTCCCTGCCAGGACAACGGGAAAAGAGAGGGGGATTGTCATTGTCTGCCTCTGTTTCGTGGGAATGGAGCAAAGCCTGGCCTAGAGGAGGGGCTGGAGCAGCCCCCAGGCTGCAGGCGGGTGTGTGAGGGGTGGGCTGGGCTCGGACCGGTGTCTCAGGCAGGAGCTGAACGAACAAACAGCAAAGCAGCTGCTGCCTCTGGTGCTGGAGAGGAGTGAGGGGAGCCAGAGCAGGGGAGCCTTGGCAAAACAGGATTTCCCAGCACTCAGACTGCAGATTTCAGCCTTGGTAATGATTACAGAGAGCACAGGGGTCTGCACTGACCTGCAGGAAAAAGGTTATGTCATCGTGGAGTGTTTGGGTTGCAGAGGACCTTAAAGCCCATCCTGTCTCACCCCTGCATGGGCAGGGACACCTCCCACTGTCCCAGGCTGCTCCAAGCCCTGCCCAGCCTGATCTGGGACACTGCCAGGGGTCCAGGGGCAGCCCCAAGTGCTGCCCAGCAGCAGAACTTCCAAAGGCATGGAAGGCTCTGGGCAGCTCTGGGGCCCCACTCGGAGCACGCAGCCCCCTCAGAGGGACCCTGGGCCAGGTGCTTGTCCCTGCAGGGCCTCAGCTCCAGACCTCACTGAAAGGAGAACATTCCCATTTGAGCAGGGCCCGAGAAAGAGCATCCCCATCTCCCAGATCTGACAGCTGAGGAGAAGTCCTGCTCCATGGGAGGCTGGAGCAGGGAGGTGTCTGCAAACCCCGCAGGTCCCAGCCCTGCAGCTGAGGGAAGGGAGCAACTGCCCAGGCAGGAGTGGGAATTCCTGTCAGCAGCACTCACCCCGTGATTTAGGAGACACGAGGAGGAGACGAGTTTGCCAAAGTCAATTGAAATATTAAGAGGAAGATTTGTCATGCCCGGGGCTGGATTCAATCAGCACAAGCCCATCCCGGGCCTATTGTGCTTTGGGCTGCACATTTCCAGCAGGAATAAATCAGCAGAGTCCCCAGAGCCACCCAGGGCTGGAGGTGGCCAGGCCAGGCTGGGCAGTGCCCCTGGAAGCCACCACTGCTCTCAGGGCATGGGGCAGGGGCTCCCTCACCCCAGGGCAGAGCCCAAGGTTTCTGTACCTTGTGAGGGAGGTGCCACCCCCAGAACGCTGCTGCAGCCAGTGCCACCATCCCCAGGAGGATCTGCCTCTGCCTCAGCCATGAGCTCCAGCCAGCACTTCCATCCATCCCCAGGAGGATCATGAGCTCCAGCCAGCACCTCCATCCATCCCCAGGAGGATCTGCTTCTGCCTCTGCCTCTGCCTCAGCCATGAGCTCCAGCCAGCACCTCCATCCATCCCCAGGAGGATCTGCTTCTGCCTCTGCCTAGCCATGAGCTCCCACCACAGCCAATAAACCCAATACATAGACAACATAGACATGTTCATTTGGACAACAAAAGCCTTCCTGCCTCCCCGGGCTGGGAACAGCCCTGACAGACCCCCCAGGAGCCAAACCAACCTGGGGACACAGGCAGGCACAGAGGGAGAGCCAGGAGGCTCCTCCTGCACTGCTCAGCACGTTCCAGGAATTTATCTGGCAGTAATTATGTAAATAAATCCTAATCGTAACTTTAAGTATTTTTATTTGGGAGCCAGTTTGCTGCAGCAGCACATTAGAAACATAAACAAGGGGTTCTGTTTCATTAAGCACATCTGTAATTTCCCAGCCCTTGCCAATTCGTGGGTCTCACTCTGACATGTTGCTCCCTCTGACACTGGCACTAAAATGGGAATTTTACCTGACCAGGGGACACTCAGAGGCAATGCCAGCTCTGGAATCACTGGGGATGCACTTGCAGCCCTTTGCAGCACCTCCTTTTGTTTCCAGGCCCACCACAAACCATTCAGGCAGTGACCAATTCCTGTTTTCTCTGGATAATCACCCCCGCCAAGGTAATCACAGAGTTGGAAGGCACCCACAAGGATCATGGTGTCTAACTCTTGGATAGTCCCAAGAATCACTAAAAGCAATTGCACTGATTTTTCAAATCACCTGAATGGGGTTTGAATCTCCCCCTGGGCTGAGCCGGCAGCACTGGCTGAGCTCGCGGGGCTGGGGACTGACACCCCATGCCCCAGCCCTGGGCAGAGGGAAAAACCTCCACTCCCTGAGCTCTCCCACAGATGGAACAGCAGCAAACCATGAGTTTAAAGCGTTCCTGAAATCACCTTTGGGCCGAGCTTGCACTGCAAACAAAGCATACCCTGAGCCCCTGCCCCAGCCCTGCTCTGCCTGACCTCACCCACAGATGGAAGGGCAGCAAACTCTGGATTTAAAGCATTCCTGAAATCACTTTCGCAGCCTTGGCTTCTACAACCGTTAAAAAAATGACAGTGCCTCTCCCCTGAGGGCTGAAGAGCTGAAAATCAGCTCCTGCATGGATCCCGTGGTGTGTTTTAGTGCTGGAGGAGAGCCATGATACCCTGGAGTGAGAAATCCTGGATTAAATTCTGCTGCCCAGGTACATTAGGTTTTTTAGAGCTGTAATATGGTTCAGCAGAAACCCTGCAGAGCCCCTGGAATCCAGCACCTCTCAGCCCTAACAAGGGGTGCTCCAAACGGGCCCAGCAGCAGCTCAGAGGATGCACATCCAGGGATGTGCAGCTGAGCCTCAGGAACACTCAGCACCCTCAGACAGGAACCTGCAGCCAAACCCAAGCCTGAAAGGGTGGAAGAACAGCAAAAAGGGGCCCAGGAGGGGCAGGCAGTGGGAGAGTTCTGAAAGCACGGGGGTGGGAAAGCTCTCAAGCCTGGAATCCATAAAACCATAAAACCATAAAATCCATGGGAACATGCAGGTGCTCGATGCCTGTCTGGGAGAAAAGGCCTGTCCTGGCACTGCCAGACTGGTCCATGCTGGAATTCCCACCCCTGGACGTGTTCAGGGCCAGGTTGGAGCAGCCTGGGACAGTGGAAGGTGTCCCTGCCCATGGCAGAGGTGGCACTGGATGGGTCCTTCCCACCCAGGCTGTTCTGGGACTCTGGCACAGGCTCATTGTGAATGCAGCCAAAATGTCCCTGTCAGAAGCACAGAAACCTCCAGCTGCTCCTCCCAGTGCCCAGTGAGAGCCTGGGCAACCCAAACCAGGCCTGGAGTGGTGCTGGGGGCTCCATCCCCCGTGGTGATGCCTGGAGCTCCAGCAGCAGCAGCTGCTGGGGCTGAGGACACTGCCAGGGTCTCACCTCTCCAAATGATCCATGTGAGCAATGTGCCCCCTGCTCTGGGTGGCACTGGGGCTCCTGCCCCTTTCCCAGAGCTGTCCAGCAGCCCCTGAGCTGGGACCTGAGCTGGGAGCTTTGCTCTCCACCACAGACACATTTTCCACCTCACAACTTGCAAACCAAAAGCAGTTGTGGGGATTTGGGAGCAGTGAAATCTCCTTGAATAATATCATGAAAATATCACGTAAACATTGACATGGAAGCAGAAAGCCCCCAAAGAACCCCTAAGCACATGTGTGGACATGTCCCCGTGGTACCTCAAAGAGCCCCTCACCATGTGTGTGGACACATCCCCACGGTCCCCAGGCAGGTTCCAGTCCCTGTGCCAGGCTCCCAGCAGGTCCCACCCCCTCCTGCACTGCCAGCCTCACTCCTGCCTCTCAGCACAGCCACACTTGTGGAATTTAGAAACTTTTCATAACCAATATTCCATCAGGATTAAAAAAAAGCCATCTCCACACTGCTCACGTGTCTGTGGTTCCCATTCCTCACCAGCCCCTGTGCTGCCCTTCCCAAAAAGGCTTCCAGAGCCCACGAAACCCCACACAACCATTAAACCCAAGGTTCAGCTCCAGTATCCATCTCTGAGATGGAACCGGGATCAGTTTCGACTGATCCTGGATCTCCCAGTCACCACTTTGGAAGAGGTTCCTTGTTCCCCTCTCTCCCATGTGCAGCCCAAAGGATGCCCAGGAGTCCATCCTGGGGAGCCCATCCTGGTTTTTCAGCCTCAGGCATGGGACACACACCATCCTTGGCACTGCCTAGGTGTCCCACCTGGCCAGAATCCTGTGTTTGCCTTCCCCATGGAGCTGGAATTCCGTGGATGGCAGGGCTGGGGAGCACCCTGGCAGGCTCCCAAGCTGGATGTTGAGCCCCGTGGTGTCAGACAGAGCAGGCAGAAATGAGGAAAAGTGGGATGAGGATAAAATGGAGATTTCCTGCTCTCCCACAGACTGGGCTGAGGAGTTGGAAGAATGGAAAGCACACCCTCCATGGATGGCCAAGGACACAGGAGCAGCACAACAGCACAAGCTTTGTTCTCTGAGCCCTTTCTCAGGGCTGAAAGGAATATATTGAAAATCCAGGAAGCAACCAGATGGTCAGGGAACAGGAACAGGAGCTGGGAAGTCCCTGAGGTCACTTTTAAACCCTTTAAAAATTCATCAAATGAAGTGGTGGTGTTAAAGATGCTTCTCCCTGGGCACAGCAACATTTGAACATCTAAAGCAAAGAAGAGCAGGGACTTTGGAGGAAAAGATCCCGTTTTCCCCAGGGCTGCCATTGTCCATGCAGGGAGGCTGTGTGATCCCAGCTGGATGCAAAGGGGACAGCAGAGCCAGCAGAGCCCTGCTGTCACCTGGGAACTCCTGGGTTGTCTGGTCCTCCAAAGGCACCAGCCAGGGACACCACCAGCCCCCCAGGGAGGCTCCATTGCTATTTCTGGCCCTTTTCCATGGAGCTGTCCGTGCCTCCCTCTCTCCAAGGAGGCTGTGACAGCTGAGGGTTGTGGTTAGGCCTGGCTTAACCTCTGGCATAGGAGAGGCTGAGCTGGACTAAACCCCCATGGCTGCTCTGAAGCCAGCACAGTTCAGGGAAGACAAAATCCTTGTGCTGGGAAGAGTCACTTTGTCCCTGCCACCTGCATTCCCTGCTGCTAACAATAGCTTTAAAGATTTTTTTTCTTTTTTAATTTACTTTGTGCACAAACTTGGCACCTGGAGCACAATCCGAGCCCGAGCTGCCGAGGGCAGAGCCTGCAGGGCTCCAAGGGCTCCGCCTGGCTCGGGAGGAGCTCGGGGGATGCAGAGCTCGGCAAGGTGTGAAGGTTGAAGCTGCAGCAATGAAGGGCCCAGGTCTGGTTTAATCAGGCTCAGCTCAGGGCTGTGAAGAGAGGCAGGGCTGAGAGCAGGCTCGGGCTCGTTCTGTGCCACTAACCCAGAGAAGTGGCCTTGGGAGGAGCCTTGGGACGGAGGAAAATAAAGTCTGGTGCTTTTAAAAGAAGGCCTTAAAATAGATGCAGTCCTGGAGGAAGTCTGTGTTTGCTGACTGCTGATCCCAATCCTTATTGATCTCCGAACCCCAGACCCCCAGGAAGGCACATTTGGGATATTTATAAACAGGAGAGAGAGCAGAGGCTCCTGCTGAGCCTGCACTGAGCGCTCTGGGCAGCTTTGGGAGCCAGATTTCCTCAGACTGAGCTGCAGTCACTGGGCTGAGAGTGCAGCAAGCCCCAAAGCTCCCTCTGAGAGCTCTCCTGGGACACAGCAGGGCTCCCACTTTCCTGGCTGCTTATCAGAAGTTAGACCTGGCTTTTCCACACAGGTTTTCAGCAAATGAATCCACCCAGACAAATTCCATCCCTTTTACAAGGATTTAGGGACTGCAAACACGAGGTTTGAGCCCACGCACGTGAGATTCACTGAACATCTGCTGGTGGGGATCCAGGTAAAATCCAAACTGACCTCCAGGGACCATTCCCAGTCCTGACCTTTCACATCCTCACGTGCCCTGTCCACACCATCGGATCATTTATTGGCATAATCCTAAGCAAATGTTCCTGTGGCTCAGGCAGGAAATGGAGAGCTGGCACACACAGGGTGGGGATACCAACAATAAAGCTCCCCATGGAGATCACTGGGTAAAAAGGACTTTACAAACACATCATTCTCAGCATCCAAAGGTGTAACAGGGGAGAAAAAAATCCTCTGCACGGCAGAAAACAAGATCTGAGTGACAACCTCATGTAATGTACGGCACCCCAGGAGCCAGAAACTGCCAGGTTCAAGAACTACAAAGCACTCGGAGCTTCAGAGGGTTTTGTGCTGGTTTTTTTTCCCACCTTCTGCAGTAAATTCAAAATGAAAAGGCAGAGGAAGGGCCCTTGAAAAGACACCACATCTCTAAACAACGGCTGGAGCTTTGAATTCTGGCAGAAAGGGAGAGTTGAGGGGGCCAAGTCAGGTATAAAATCCAACATTTCTGTCTGAGAGCTGCACATGTGGGAGCAGGGGGGGACAGAGAAATCAGAGTTGTTGTTTGTTATTTTTTAACCGTGACTGGGGCTGATCCCCAGCTCGAGGGGACTGCAAGGACCTGATAACTCCGAGTCTGTCCCCAGGGCAGGAGCAGCACTCACAAGGGGATAAAGACCCTTTCCACTCCTAAGAGGCTTAAAGTGCCCAATTACAGACCCAGCACAGCTGACTCAGCAGCATTTCCTCTCACCCAAGCTCCTCTCAGCTCCCAAACTCATTCTCATCCTCTGCAGCCAGAAATCCTCAAGTTTTTGCTGCCCTCTCCCACTTCCTGTCACTGCTGCTGCCCCCAGTTGTGTTTGACCACGATTAGTTAAAAACTTCCATCTTCCAGGTTTGGAAAGCCTCGGAGTTGATGTTAGAAAGTAAATTTGAAAAAGCCAGCAACGCAACAAAAACCCCAGTCTCTTCTCCCCTCGAACAATTCACCTGTAAAGATGAAAAAATCCATTTGGGAATGAAAGTTTTATCCCAGGGGAGGGCCAGCCTCCCATTCACTGCTGTGGGCTGAGCTCCTCTGCAGGACACCAGGGACAACCATGGTGTCCCTCACACAGGGCTGCCCAAAAAGAGCCTTTTTCAGGGGACAGGGATTTAGGAGAGAAAATCAACACAGGCCACAAAAACCCCTAAAGTCTCCAGGCAGGAGGGTTCCATGGTGGGAAGGGAAGCTGAAGGCACCTGCACATTGGGAACTGAGGCAGAGTTTTACGGGAAACATTTGGGAACAAACACCCCAGGAGGGACAGACCTGCCTGGACAGGAGGGACAGACCTGCCTGGACAGGAGGGACAGACCTGCCTGGACAGGAGGGACACAGCCTGCCTGTCCCCAGGCTCTGGTGCCTCACTGGGAGACACTGTTGGAGTTAAAGGGTGAAACCTCACAGCTGCTGATGGATTGGTTCCCACATTGGAGGCTCTGAGCTCCCCCTGGGCCTCAAAACCCAGGAGCAGGCAGCCCGGGGGGAGGATGCTGGAGCTGCTGGAGGTCCTGCAGCACTTCCAGCCCAGCTGCAGCCCGTTCTCCCTGCCCAGACCCTCCTGTCCTGGATGGAGCCCGAGAAGCCAGGACCACCCCGTGCCCACCAGGGACCCCTGCCAGCATGGAGAGGGGGCTTCCCCTGGCCCTGTTCCCAGAAATCAGCTTCTCCAGCAGCCAGGATGGACAAAGCCAGTGCAGGGCAGGTTCAGCTGACACCCACGGCAGGTCAGGGGCGCCAGAGAGTTTTTGGAGCATCACTCCCCCGTGCCCAGCCCCTCACACCAACCCCGCCCCGCAGCCCTGGCTGCTCACAACAAAAAGATCCCAACTCCCTTTCTCTGGAATACTCAGCTCATTTTCTTTTTCCTGAGTGCAACACAAGATCACTCAGAACTAAATGATGGGAACGAGGTCCTTGCTGATAGCAAAAAAAAATAAATATCCCAGAGCTTTGAGCTGAGCTGAGGAGCACATCAAAGCAGGGAGGAATTGTCACTCGTGCACCCTCAGCCCCCATAGCCCATCCCAAACACATTTCCCTGCTCTGTTGAACCCTTTTCTCCCCTAGTCACAGCTGCTGAGTGTTTGCTCACTGAGCCTGGCTGGAGGGGACTTTTCTGAGCTTCTGTTTGTTCCCTCCTGTCCAGTTCCCTCCCCTGGCCATGCATAAATCAGCCCTGGAGACACGAGCAGCAGCGATTCCTGGCACCCCCAGCACCCTGGTTCAGAAAACAATACACAATGGATTATTCAGAGCACACCCTGCGTCACACACGAGTAATTATAAACATGAAATCTATCAAATAATGACAATTAACAGCGGATTTGACAGAGTAACACACTCCAAATAGCCTGGTGGTTGATTACATCTTATTAATGAAATGCCAAAACATTGAGGGCTCTTAGCAGGACAATTAATTGCTCCCAATAAATCTGACTTTTGCCAGACCTCATCTTTAAAGGAGGCTTTGGGACATCTGGTGAGAGTTATTTTTTAAAGCAGCGACTGATGGTTCCTATAGAAAATTCCCAGGGAGCTGGGAGGACTGGAACCACCAACACACAGAAATGAACAGAAGGGAATGAGAGACCAGGGCAACCCCAGCACTGGAATAATTTTATATAAACTGAGGTGGACTGTGGTGTGAGATTCCAACCAAGATCCACGCCCAGCACTTCCCCTGCAAACATCCAGGGCCAGCAGCTTCCTTGGAAAAGGGTCTTCAGAAATAGTGGCCCAACTTGAAGGGGATCCAGGTTTCTAAAGGATCCCAGGCTGCTCAGAGGGTGAACAGAGCTACGGGAGACCTGTCCCAGCCAGAAGTGCCCAGAGCCACCAGGCTGGCTGCCACTAACCAGGAACAGGCTGTGGTGACAAGGGGTGCAGGGACTGCTGTGCCAATGGCTCCACTCCTGCAGAAACTGGGAATATCGGCTGCCTTGGACACACAGGACGTGCAGCACTGCTGCCAAAGGCAGTTTGTGTGTCCATCCATCCATGCATCCCTCCATGCATCCATCCATCTGTCCCTCATCCATCTATCCTTCCTTCCCTCCATCCATGCATCCCTCATCCATCCATCCCTTATCCAGAGCAGCTGTTTTACCCCAGCCTCTGCCTGTGGCAGGAGGATCCCGGTGACCCCAAGCCCCAGTGACCCCACACTCAGCAGGCACCAGGAATGGGCCTTTCCAAGGGCCAAACCCTGGAGCTGTGAGGCTGCAGAGCCCTGGAGCACTCGCTGGCCCAGCCCATGCTGGAGCACCTCGCCATCCTGAACTCCCCAGAGCTCAGATCCCAGCAGGGAGAGCAGGGTCAGTCTGTGCTGCCTTCCCTGCAAGCTCCTGCCTCTTGGAACATCTCAGTAAAGCTGTTCCAGGAACCCCAGTGATCATTTCCTGCTGGAGCTGTGTTGAGCTCTCAGGGTGGCACAAATTACAGCATCCTTATTTTTATTTTAGCCTTTATTTGAAGGGAACGTACAAGAGAAATCTGATGCTGGCTGGGTCTGAAACCCACAAGCACTCTGTAAACAAGCTCGACCCTGAGAGATTTCCATGTTTCTTCCTGAAACACCAGGAGAACCAGCGGCACTGGATAATTGGAAACAGTTACAGAGACTTCATTTTCTTGTTTTTTCTGGGGTTTGCTCCAGGGCTGGCTTTTCCCAAGCTCAATACCTGGCAGGGTTGACCAACTCTTTGCAACCTCATTTGCATAAGGGCTGATGTGCTGAGAGCTCTTGTGGGGAAATCACTGCCCTGGAGAGGTCCGGGATGTTCAGGGGGAAAAGGAGAGAGGCCATTTCTCCTCGAGTGCTGCTTTGAAAGGGGTCAGAGCAGACTCTCTGAGGCTGATGAATAAATAGACCCCAAGGAACACATTACTGTGACATCCTTGGGAACCTCTGGACACATCCCCAAACATTTGCTAATTAGCAGCACAAGCAGTGCAGGTATTCCAACCCTGCCCATGGGACATGTCCCTCAGGGTCACAGCGTCCCTGGAGGCAGCAGCTCCTGCAGTCCCTGCACTGGGACACCAGTAGGGCTCACCTGGGCCAGGCTTTCCTCCTCTGCTTGCCCAAGGCTGGGCAGGAGGGGAAACCCTCAGAGCACAGAGGTGTCTGCAAACAGCAAGTCCTGCACACCCTGAGGGGAGGGAGCCTCGTTAGGCACGGCCAGTCCTGCAGCTCATTAACTCGGGAGCCTCGGCCCTCCTGAGCCCTGCGGGACAGGCCCTGGGCAGGGACAGAGCACAAACCCCGGGAATGGAGGCTGGGAAGGGATGAAGCCAAACTGGATTTGTGCAGCGGAGCCCTTCCTGTGACCGAACAAATTCCTGCTCCTCGGGCTGGCTCACGTTCTGGTTTAACATTCCAGGAGAAAGAGATCCCGAGGAAATGAGATGCACACAGACGTTCTCCCTGCTGTCACCTGCCTGTCTGCACGTGCTGCCACCTGTGTCAGCCACACCAGAACCCTGCAGGACACCCAGGGACCACGGGCAAACCCCACTGCCCAGGTCCTGTTCAAAGGCAAAGCAGCCCCATTTTAACCTTCCTGCATTCCTGAATATCCAAAACCCTCTGCAGATACCACGGGAAGGACTTCAGGCAAAGGCACGGAAAATACAGGAGGGTGAAGAAAAGGGATGGAGCAGAGAGCCCCAAAGCAACACCTCCAGCAAGCTCCCCCAGGCATCACTCCCTGCTGGGGTTCAGAGATGAACCCACCGGGTCCTGTCACCCACTGTGCAGTGTCCCCACCCCAGGGACAGCCACCAAACCTGCAGAGATGCCAGCATAACAGGGAATGGCTCCAGGCATGGACCAGCACAGACCCAACCCCTGCAGCCAGGTGAAATGGCTGGATAATGCCTGGGAAAGGGAGGGCCAGGAAGGGGCCACGTCCAAAAGGAGCCTGGAAGCCCCAGCTGGGGCAGACCCGAGGGCAGCAGTGCAGATGTTTGAGGGACAGGCCTGAGGACAGAATTCCGTGCAGATGTTTCAGGTTTGCTTTTCTTCTGATGTAAAAATGCAAATCCAATTATGCCCAGCAAGCCTCCACAAGCTGATGTTAAGTTCAAGGAATGAGAGGGCACTTTTAGAACCACCCACGGAATTTCTTTACATTTTCCAGGTCTTGCCCATGGACTCCAGGTTCAACAGACTAAATTCAGATGGTGACTTTTATTACCACTGCTTAATGTCTTTATTCTGAGAACCATTTTCACATGTTAGTGCTTTTATCGAAGGAGGCTGCAGTTAATTAAAAGCAGACCTATAAACCAGCTTGTTTCTATTGCCCTCTTTTCATGATAGCCCAAGAACTATTGCATAATACCCAGGATTTACTTGAGTTTCTGCCTCACACTTTTAACACTAACCACGTTCACAGGTTATAAACACAATTAAAGCCTCCCCAGCCTTGCAAAGCTCCTCCTTATGATCAATTCCTAGCACATCATTAGCTGGGGACTGTACAAACTGAATAAAAGTGACTTGGTCTTTTTACACAACATTAAAAAACCCTCTCAGTTCACCTCAGGAAGGTTCCTGGCTACAATGAACGCTCTCAGACCCTTCTGACACTCCCAGCATTTTCTGAAAAGGCTCTGCCTGTTTGAATTTGCATTTCCTCATAGATTGCCTGCCATATTTCATCCCAAATCAATTAAAGTTCTATGAGCACAAATCTAAAATGATGGTGGAGGGTATTTCTAGTCCAAGGAGTTTCAGTGCGCATTTTGCTCAGTTTGCCACAACTCTGGAAGACAAAACATGCACAGCACCATCACTGCATGGGCCGAGCCATGATTTGGCTTAGAAACCAGGGAATTTCAAGAGAAACACGACGAGAAACTTGCATTGCATTGAACTTACAGGGCAGCTCTCCTGGAGGTGGAGGGAGCTGCACGGGACCAGCCATTGAAATGGGGCTGGGGCAGGAAAGCCCAGAGAAGCAGCCACCAAAATGCTGTTTATAAATCTATCCACAGTTCCAGACCTGCCATGGCATGGAAGGGATCGGCTGCAGCAGCAGAACCCTCCAGCACATCATGGTTAGACAGACCCTGCGTGGAAATGGAGCCAGGGAGGGGGAGCAGGGAACGAGAAGGTTCAGCCCCGCTCCCCACATGGCTGAGGCAGGCGAGGAAAGGGATTTGGGTTCAATTACCCTTTGTGCCAACTATTGCTCTGGTTTGGTTTGGGGTTTTTTCTCTTTGCAAGCCAAGTTTTCTCTTTGCAAGCCTGGGGCAGAGAGCTGCTCTGGAAGTGCTTTTGTTCCCTGCTGAAATCCTTCTGCTCCCAGGACCAAACCCCGCCGAGAACTTAAGGGAAGGCGTTGTGAGAACCAGCCCAGCTCTGCACACTCCCGAGGAACTGAGGAGCAGAACGCAGCTCCGGCAGGACAGACCCTCCCCACGGGAGAGCCCTGCAGCCCTGACACCCCCGGGAGCTTCACCCCGAGCAGGACCTGGCTGAGATCCCTCACTTCCCGAGGGGATTCGGCACCGAGCCATGCAGACCCCTCCGGGCAGAGCCTTCATCCACAGGTGCAGTGCAGAGAGGATCTGGCTACAGGTCCAGCACATCCTCTGAAGAAACAGCCAAGCATCCACCAAGACTCCCCAAACTGAAGGGATGAAGCTTCCCCATCAAGCCCTTCCCGGGAACAGTCCCACACATGCATTCCGGGGGGAAGGGAGCGTGCAGAGACCCATGGGAAGACAGCTGGAAAATTCCCTGCTAAAGGAACGGCATCGGGAGCTCTTACCTGCTCGGATCTGTATTCCCAGCTAGCAGCACACCTACAGCCCCAGGCTCTCAGGGGGCATCGCGGGGGTGCGGATTGCTGCAGGTCATGGGTGTGTACAGCCAGAAGCGAAAAAAAACCGACCCGAAACAACCCCCCCAAAATCCCCCAAAAGCCACAACATGACCCAAATGAGATCCCTGCAACGGCTGTCTCGTTACAAGCAAGATGAGATGAAGGAGGGGTTTTTACTTGCTCTGAGGCATCATATGGAGCTTAATCACAGCAGTTACGTATTGGGTTCTTTTGGCCTTCAATCAAGTGTGTCATTTCGGTGGCAGCTGCCTACGTGATGCCAGCACCCCGGGCGCTCCAGTCCTGTGCCAGCTCCGGCCTTGTGCAGCTATTCTACAGCTCGACAACGGGCAAATTCCATTTCCCAGGCTTCGGGAAGCTCCTCCTGTAGTCCACCGAGCCCCTGGAGCCACCCAGGATCACACAGCTCTCCTCCGGTACCCAGAGCCCGGGGAGCCGCTCCCACCGCAGCGCCCGTCCCGCTCTCATCTCCCGGCGCAGCCCATCCGTATCCCGCGGACTTCCAGCACTCCCAGAGCCACCGCGAGGGGACACAGCTCGCCCGGCACCCCGCTGTGGAGCGCGGCACGGCGCTAAGGGGGAGGCAGCTGCTCCACGGAAAACAGCAAAACTTGGTGGGTGGGAAAGGTCTGAGGAGCTGCTGAGTAACCGCGGACCCGGCACTGCCCGGCGGCTCAGCCCTCCCCACCGCAGCCCTGAGGCTGCTCCAGGGGGGAAGCAGGAGGCGATCACCGCAAATCAGGTGTCGAACCTGGTGATTGAATCAGCTGGAATCAGCCGGGGCTGGGCTCATCACGGCTCCGAGCAGGCAGCGGGAGGACGGGCACGACTCTGCTCGGGAGCCTTTCGGTTGCCGACAGCGGCATCAGGAGGTGTTTGGGGCCGAATTCCTCGGTCAAGTGCATTTGCTGGGTTTGACAGATTCATTAGGACCCATCCATTCAAACAGATGGCGGATGGTCCCTCTGCTCTGGGATCTGAGATCTCCATCCGTGTCCGACTCCCGAGAGCAGGACACCGCAGAGACACCGAGCTCTCATTACATCACCCGCTACGGACGAGCAGGGGGCCAGCAAATGAATAAAAAAGATTTTCTGGGCAGCCAAAGTGCTGTTGTGCCGCTCCATGGCAACTCCACAAACACGCGTGTGAGCGCCCACAGCCGCACACCGCCGGCGAGGGGGCACAGCCGCGGATCCGCCGCACAGCGCGGGGCTGGGTACCGAGGGGAGGGGATGAGCATCCCGAGCATCGCCCCCGCGCACCCCCACGGCCACCCGCGGCTGCCCCCGCGGGCATCGCTCGGCTGCCGGCCCGTCTGAGCCGGCTGGCAGCGCTGGCTGGAGCCCCAACAGGTTCCCCGTGGAGCTGCGGTGCCCCCGAGCTGGGGAGGGGAGGGCGCTGCCTCCGCGCTGCCGGCTCCCTCCGAGCCCTCCCCTCCGTCCCCGCCCGGCCGGGGGGCAGCCCGAGCTCCCCATCCTCCGCCGCCTCCTCACTCACCTCTCCACCAGCCGGCTCCTCCGCCACAGNCCGCGCCGCGCCGCGCTCCCCCGGCCCGGCCAGGGACCACCCTCCGCCGCCAGCCCTGCGCCGCGGCCCCCGCTAACCCCTTCCTCGCCGTGCCTCCCCGCCGGCCGCCCCCTCCTCCCCATCCTCCAGCCCAGCCGGGGATGCTGCGCGCAGGGAGCGGCTCCGGCCCCACCGCCCCAGTCCCCCGGGAAGGGAAGGGCACAGCCTCGGTTAATCCAGCGCCGGGAGGCACCCGCTCCTGTGGGGCTGAGCCCCTCGGGAAGTTGTGTCTCCAGGTCTCCTTTTGGCAGGGAGGGGGGTTAAGCCGCCAGTTCCTTTTTTAGAAGCACAGAATCGCTGGTTGGGAAAGAGCTCCAGGATCAAGTCCAGCCATTGCCCCGGCACTGCCAAGCCCACCACTGACCCCTGTCCCCAGGTGCCACGTCCATTCCCCCAGGGACGGGGTCTCCAAACCTCCCTGGGCAGCTCCTTCCAGTTCCTGATTGCCCTTTCCATGGAGAAATTTCCCCAATATCCACCCAAACCTCCCCTGGCCCAGCCTGAGGCCGTTCCCTCTCCTCCTCCCTGGCAGCAGAGCCCGACCCCCCCGGCTGCCCCCTCCTGTCAGGGACTTGTGCAGAGCCACAAGGTCCCCCCTGAGCCTCCTTTGCTCCAGGCTGAGCCCCTTTCCAGCTCCCTCAGCCTCTCCTGGGGCTCCAGCCCCTTCCCAGCTCTGTTCCCTTCCCTGGACACGCTCCAGCCCCTCAATGTCTGTAGTGTCCTGAGGGGCCCAGAACTGACCCCAGGATTGGAGGTGCCCCAGCAGTGCCCAGCCCAGAGGGACAATCCCTGCCCTCACTGTCCTGGTCCTGCTGGCCACACCATTGCTGATATTGGCCAGAATGGCCTTGGGCTTCTTGGCCAGCAGCAGTGGAGGAGAAGAATCCCCGTCTGCAGGTGTGTCCTGTGCTCCGTGTGCACAAACTGCTTCTCCCTGCACCCAGGGCCCCCCAGCCTGCCCGGCCCCTGCTGGGTGCTGGAGGCAGAAGAGCAGAGCAGAGATCCACATCAGTGCTCGGGCAGCCCCAGCCCCGATCTCTGCACTGGGAAGAGGAAGTGCCTGCAGGAGGGCCCTTCTCCTGGCTCCATCTCCCCCTTCCCCTGCTGCAGTCACCTTCAGCCTTCTATCAGCACTCGGTGGAGCTCGCTTGGCTTCCCAGCTCCCTGTTGGAATGCTCCTGAGGCACACAGTCCTTGGATCACTGCCTGGCACCAGCACAGCCCCTGACCCCTCGGGGACAGCTGGGCCAGGACGCCTCCAGAGGGGGAAGTTTGACTGAAACCAATTTGGGCCGAAAGCAAGCAGAGCTGATGTGCTGGTGAGAGCAGCTGACTGCAGGAGAGGCTCTGATGGGAGCCCAACACAGCTCAAACTGCCTCAATCGGATCTGGAAAACAGCCTGGAGAGACACCCGTCATCTCCAGCAGCACTCCCACAGCCGTGTGCATCAAACAAAGCCTGCAGAGTGTCGGGTTTAGGGCTCAAAGGTGTTTCATTCACATCTTGTCTCCCTTGTACTTTTCTGATGTAAAATCCTTCCTGTCTCCTTCCCTTCAGCCTCGTGGGTCACCGTGTTCCCCATGCTGGGATTTTCCTGGGATCAGAAGGAACATGATCTGCAGCTCAGGACCCGGGGGCAGAGGGATTTTGGCTTTCTCTGCTCCTATGCCAACTATAAATCCCATTTCCATTGACATTCAACCCTTTTTGTTCCACCAGCTCAGCTCTCCTGTCCCAGGGGGGGTTTCTTCATCCCACTGCCCCTCTCCCAGTGCTTGGACATTGCCTGCACGGAGATTCAGGAATTTAGCCATGCTCCAATTCTCTTATAAACCATCAGGGCTGGACTACATCCCACAATTTTACCATTTTTATGAAGTTATTGGCATTCCTGTGTTCAGTGAGAAGACAATCCCTGCTCCAGGAGCAAGGCTCTCAGCACCAGCAGTGGAAGGTGAGTGATGGCATCAAATGTTGCTCCATCAGAATGAGATGCAGATGAACCTCCTCATCCCTTTACTTTTCATTCCTATTTTTTCCCTTGATCCACGTGGAAACTTTCACCTGCAGCTCCCTCATCTCCATCTGGGCTGCTTATGTGCGTAAATGGGGGCAAACCTCCTCATTTGGGAAAGTTGTTCCCTGCCTTTAGCTAATTTCCTTTCTTTCAGCTCTGGAAAACATTAACCAAAAAGGTTCCAACCTTCATGGCTGAAAACAGTAGCTGGAAAATCCATTAGGCCAATATAATTATTATTAAAAATTGTGAAAGGACCAAGTCCTCATTAATCCCTAAATAGATCCAGAATATCTCCAGATTATGTCCACATCAATAAGAGCAGCCCATGGCTCTTTTCCCTTTTTACTTTGTTAAAATACAGAGATGATCACTCCAAACTCTCTGGTTTTTAGGTGTCCTGGGCAGCTCCAGGGCCGGGGGTGGCAGAGGGAGGGAACTGGGATGGAGCTCTCCAGAAGGATGGGGGTCCCTCGGGAATCAGCCCCGGGATGTTTGGATTACACTCCTGGAAATGATGCAGCCAGAGACAGTAAAACCCTGATGTGACAGGGTGAGTGATGGCAGCAGGGCAGGCTGGTGTCAGCCCTGCCTGGGGACACGGCGGGGCTGTCACCGCCAGCACGGGGCTGTCACTCCAACAGGGACTGATCAGCACGTGCTGTAATTCACCATCGAGCTGTCCACGCCAGGCAGGCCCCTTGCCCAGCCCATGGGGAGCTGCCCAGCAGAGCCACCAACCACGGTGGCCTTTGTTTGGGGTGCAGATCCAGCAACCAAAAAAATTGGGTGTCCAAAGGGAGGCAGGGCAAGCCAGGCTATGGCTCCAGGAGAGCTGAGGGGCTTCAAAACACTCCTTTTAGCCAAACGTGAGGCCTGGAGGACCAAACTTGGAGGTCCCTCAGAGAAGAAAGTCCTCGATGGGATTAAAGAGCTTCACTCAGTTAGGGATGACCCTCTGGAATGAAAACCCCAGAAAATCAGGACAGCCCTTGGAGGGGGAGCTGTGCAATCCTTCCTTCCCCACAGTGCTGGGAGGGGGGCTCTGCCCACCCCAGTCTGGAATGTCCTGGGCAACACCCACTGTCCCCCTCCCCAGGGAGGGCTCAGGAGCCTTTCCCACCCTCGTGGCTCTCACGAGCAGGAGAGGTTTCCCAACTCGCAGCCCACATTTTCAGTATTGCTTAATTCCACCCCATTATTTCTGATGAAACTCTTGGTGGAAGGAGTACAATTGCTCCCTAGCCTGGATTTTCATGTTTTAATGGTGCTTAATTATTCCAGGAGAAACTTTTATTTTTCCTTTTCCTCCACCTCGCTTCTGCACTGGATGCTTTGTCCTGGAGTTTAATTAGCCCATTTCAGAATGGAATATTGAGATTAAATCACTGCTGGGCAAGCTCTGCTCCAGGATTGATGATCCTTGGGCACAGCTTTTATTGGAGCTGCCAGCTCCAGCCATGGATTTATGGATCAAGGGGTTCTTTGGGCTGGGAACGAGCCAGCAGTGCCACAGCGGGCTGGGGACACGGCCAGGCTGCCAGCCTTTGTCCCCTCCTGCAGCCACAGGAGAATGGATGGGGGTGCTGGGGCTGATGTGAGGGTGGGCAGGCCCTGGCACAGAGAAGCTGTGGCTGCCCCTTGGTCCCTGGCAGTGCCCAAGGCCAGGTTGGACAGGGCTTGGATAAGCCTGGGACAGTGGGAGGTGTCCCTGCCCATGGCAGGGGTGGCACTGGATCCCTCTAAGGTCCCTTCCAACCCAAACCATCCTGGGATTCACCCTTGGCAGAAAGGGGCATCTGCAGCCCCCGAGGACACCGGCACAGCAGCACCTCCAGCCCCACCATCTGTGGGATCCAAGGGTTCATCCCAGCCTCTCCCAGAGCCTGGGCTGGCTGCAAACATCAGATGTAGGCACAGGTTTGGCACCAGGCCAGCCCCTTTCCTGCTGCCTCAAATGCCAGCATTTTGATTCAAGCTCATCTGCAAATGCTAAAAGAGCTGCAGCTTTGCAACAGAGTCCAGCCTGGTGGAGCTCATTGAAAGGAGACCTTGAGAGAGGGGGGAAAATCCCAAACTGAGAGCTCCTTTTAGTTGTTTTATGTCACCCAGCTAAAGGTACAGACATGCAGTGACACCCACAGAGGTCTTTTCCCAGCTGAGACTCCAAACACTTGTGGCTTCCCTGGGGCCAGGGAACACCCTGTGGACAGGAGTTTTTGCTTGCACCCCTTGCAGGAAGGCTCCTCATCTCGGGAGCTTGTGGAAGGGGGGTTATCCCAAAAAACCCCCAGCGATGCCCGTGTGGGAGGGAACAGCACCTCCTGTTTGTGCTGCTGGGCAGGCTGGCTCTCCTCTCGTCACTCAGAGCAGCTCTGGCACAGATGGAGCAGAACGGGGTAAGGTTTCACCCTTGGGAGCCCACGAGGCTCAGCTCAGTGCCTGCAGAGGGCAAAGAGCCCCAGCCCAGCCCCAAACCCACGATGAATTTCAGCAGCCAGGGCTGGGGGGGCTCTGAGTATTTTGTTTTGCTCTTCGAAAGATAGCCCTGTAATTTAGTGACTCATCCATTCTCCAGCCTTTGTTGCTTTTCATTTTCAACATCTTTAAGCTGTTTGTGGAGAACGTGCTTATTTTTAGACTTCCCACCAGGGAGAGGCATCTGAGCTGGTTCTGAGGGAAGAGCTCCATTGAGACTTTGGTGTCTGGGGTGTTAATGGGCAAATTTCCTGCTGGGGGGAATCTCCTTCCCTCCCTCACTGAACTGGGACAGGCAGGGATTTTCAGGCTGTGCCCTGCGGGGTCTCTCGGGGTGCACCAAGCTCTGAGCTCCTGGACGGAGGAGGAGGAGGATGGATGCAGGGAAAAGCAACAAATGTTGGGGCATCAGGAGCAAATGGGAGCCCCAGGATCTCCAATCATCCTTATCAAAGCTGCAAATCCCAGAAATTCTCTGTCCCATGGCACAGGCTGGCAGCAGGAAGGGCAAAAGGGAGCGCAGCCCACAGCCAAGAGCCAGACCCCATTTCTCCCCACTGCAGCAAAACATGAGGAGTATTTCTGCTTAATTCAGTTGGTTTTTTTAAAAAAGCAATGTTTTATTTGAAAAAAAAAAAGTTAACTTTTTTCCAGCAAATCGACAAAACGGAAGGTGCTTTTTGAATTAATGAATAGGTTTGGGGTTGGGTTGGTTTGTGAAGTCTGACACCTCCTCATTTTGGTTTGCAGCTCCAAATTCTTGTGGGGAGCTTTAAAATGAAAGGAAATTTCAAAATGAAAATTGACTCTGTAGCACTGTGAGCCAGGCATCTGATCAGGAAAAAAAAAGGGAAAAAAAAAAGCCCAATCCTGCCTGCTTCTTTTTTTCTTTTTTTAATTTTAATTAAGTCAATGAAGAATGGAAAGGCCTCAAATGAAAACCACACCAGCCCCAAAAGTCTGCAAGGCTCCAGATGTGAATTCCTGCACCTTCTGCTGGCCAGCACGGCCTGGCTGCCCTCCAGCACCCGGGGCACAGCCCCTGCTCAGGAACCAGACCAGACACCCAGGGATGTCCTGGGAAAGGGCAGGAGGGGCTCCAGTCCATCCCTGCAACGTGGGGTCATCCAGACCTGAGCTGAGCTCTCAGGGCACGTCCTATGGACTCTCTGCTTTGCCCCATGAAGGTGTTTGGGGGTTGCCACCCTGTGCCACCCCCTGTCCGCACGTGTCCCCCGGTGCCGGGCTCAGCCCCAGCACGGCCCCAGAGGCGCTGCCAAGGACCTGCTCCCCCAGCCAGCCCCGGGCAGGGCTCCTTGGCCAGCTCCAGGGAGCCCTTCCAGCCCCGTTTGTAATTCTGCTGAGAGCTGCAGTCCTAATGGATGGAAGTGCTCCACGGCTGCTGGCTGTCACCTCCTGGCTGTCACCTCCCAGGTGTCACTGGCAGGGCAGGGCCGTTCTGCTCTGCATCCCCCACAGCAGCCCCAGGAGCAGCTCTGGAGGCTCCTGGCCTGTTTTACCTCCTGACACAGATGGAGCAGCCAAAGCTGCTCAGCCACGAGCCCCGAGCTCTCTGCTCTGCTGTCCCCACCCCATGCACTCGTGGTGGCACACAGTACTTGGCATCCCCTGGAGCAGCTGCCACCACCTCCCCACCCCGTGTTGCCAAGGTCCTGCACCATCTTCCTGCATTTCCTTAAATCATGGAATCAGAGAATCCTGGAATGGGTTGGGTTGGGAGGGACCTCAAAGCCCATCCAGTGCCACCCCTGCCATGGCAGGGACACCTCCCACTGTCCCAGGCTGCTCCCAGCCCCAATGTCCAGCCTGGCCTTGGGCACTGCCAGGGATCCAGGGGCAGCCACAGCTTCTCTGGGCACCCTGTGCCAGGGCCTGCCCACCCTCCCAGGGAACAATTCCTGCCCAATATCCCATCCATCCCTGCCCTCTGGCAGTTCAAACCGTTCCCTTTGTCCTGGCACTCCGTGCAAAACTCAAGGATGGGTTTTTTGTTGCATCTGAATCTTTCCATGAAGCAAAGGGAAACCTCCAGGGGGGCTTTGGGGTGAACCCCAGAGGGGCATCCCAAGCCCTGGATGGAGCAGGTGGGGAGCACAGCTCGGCCAAAGCACTGGAGAGCTGCATTCCCTGTTCAGGGGCTGGGGAACCGTCCCTGGAGGAGCTGGCTCAGGGAACACGAGGCAGGAGGGTGGATGTGCCCAGGCTGGGGGGGACAGTGACAATAGCATGGCTTTGCTCCATTATTCACCGGGCCAGATGCCCCAGCTCTCCATCCCCAACCCCGATACACCAGCTGGGAGCACCTGTCCCAAGAGGGGAGGCATTTTCCAGGGCCTGAGCAGGAGGACAGGAGACAATCCAGCTGAGTCAATCACTGAGTGCTGGGGCCCAGAAATGCAGTGGCTTAAGAGAAAATCTCTTCTTTTGTAATTTTTTTTTAATGAAAGCCTTTCTGCAATAGATTCAACCCAGAAAAAACACTGCTCAGTCCATGGATTGCAGTGCAGGTATGAGCCAAATACATGGTGAAAAGGAGATAAACACCGTGTCCTCCTGCATGGCCACAGGAGACAAATTCCCCATTTAGAAAGCCAATAAAAATGTATTTCTTTTAGAACGACTGCATTCACGGCACATTGTTTCTCTGAGACAAAAATGTTAGTGACTTTGAACTCCTCCAATGCCATCCAGAACATATTTTTCCCCCAAAGTGTCTCGAAAGTAGCAAAAAATACGAAAGAATTAATGACTGTTAACAGCTGAAACAGATGGTCTGCTGTGAGTCCCCATAGCCTCATGCAACTGTGAGTCAAGCCATTTTTCAAAATGGTGAAGAAAGAAAAGTAATTTTTTTTTTTAAAAAAAATCTATTTCCAAGGCTACCAGGCTTCCAGAATGCCACTCGGACTTCCCAGGCGCGAGGCAGCAGGAAAGGAGGGGCTGGCTGGGTTCGGACCCACCTTTGGCTGCAGCCCAGAGTCCCTTTGTCCCCACGGGAGATGCCGGGGGTTTGTCTGCGTTCAGCAGCGCCTGGGGGGGTTCTGCTCCAGGCTTTGAACCAGGGATGCTCCCCGCTCCGCCGCGCCATCCCCGCACACGCCGCGTCCCCACGCCCACCCTGGGGAGCAGCAACGTCCGTCCCTCCCCCTCTCCCTCCCTCCCTCCCTCCCTCCCTCGCACCGCCGGCCAAGGACCGGAGAGGAGAAAAGCACTTGCCAGGAGGGGAACTCCGGTTGCCTGCTCCGCTGCGGCGGCTCCTCCTTCTCGCCGGGAGCCTCATCCCCGCGGCCGCCTTCATGCTTGGGCTGCCCCTCGGCCGGCTCCTGGATCAGCCCCATCAGGCACTCGAGTCGGCGGGGCCCGGGCGCTGGGCGAGCTCATCATGGGGCCAGGCGAGCCCGGAGTGCGACTCTGCGGGCGAGGAGCGACACAAACTTCAGCGCACGCACGGCGAGCCTTTGTCATTTATTTACACCCCGCGCTCAATAATTCATGCCGGGGAGAGGGACAACAATGGCAGGAGCGCGGCAGCGCCGGCACCGAGCGGCCACATCTGGAACAGATGTTCAGTTCCCAAGAAAAGCGGGGTTTGAGGGAATGCGCAATGCCAGGGGAATGGCGTGCTCTGGGACACAGCCCCGCTCCTCCCGGGCACCAGCCATGAGCTCGTGTGCTGGCACTGCAGAGCTGGCACAGAGCACAGGGGACAGCCAGGGCTGGCTCCCCGGGGCTCGGACCCGCAGCTCCCACAGGCGTTCCTTGGGACCGCTGGCCGGGTGCTGGAAAGGCTCCTCCACACATCCACACGGGCTTCCAGGAGCCCCTGGCCGGGAGCCACCAGCGAGAGCCTGCAGCGCCTCGCTCGGGGTCCCTGCAGCGTCCCCACCTCTGTGCCAGGAGGTGGCACCGGGAGGGGCTGATCCCAGGATGTGCCCGGGATGTGCCGGGACAAGAGGAGGGGCCGAGGCCACCCATGCACCTTTCAGTGCCAGGTGCCCCCTCATGGCACCACAGGAACCCCCAGGGTGTCCCCTCAGCGAGTGTCACCTCTCCAGTCGTGACACACAAACCCTCCAAGCCTGACCAACCACTCTGTGCCGTGTCATCGAGCCCGTCCCCACAGGGCCCTGCTGCCACCCCCAGCCCACGGCCACAGCTCTCCTTCCTCTCTGAGGCCAGGACAGGCCAGCGTGGCCATGCCAGGGCCCCTCGTGGCTCAGACCTGGCTGCCCTCCATCCCCTTTGGGACCTCAGCCCATGAGTCAAGGAGCGTTTGAAAACGCTGACAGACACCTGGTGTGGTTTAGGGACTGTCCCCTGCAGGGCCAGGAGATGGATTTCCACGATCCTTGCGGATCCTTGCGGCTCAGGATATTCCATGGTTCTCTGCTCCTTCAGCCAGGCTCTCTCTATGCTTTAACTTTATTCCTCGCCCTTTGCTGGCCCCGGTGCCCCCGGGTGCCCCACGCATGCCCCTCGTTATCCTTCTGACACCGGCTCCGTGCCAGCCGCGCTCCTGCCGGTGCCCCGGGCCCNCGGTGCCCCGGGCCCGCCCCGCCTGTCCCCTCTCTGCTGTCCCCTGCCCATCTGTCACTCGCCAGCTGGCCTCGCTCTGCCTTTCTGTGGAAGGAGAATTGGAAGCAACAATTTCTTTGCCTGCAATTGCACAACACCTCAAGCACCTGAGCTCTGACCCAGACCTCCAAGGCGTATTATTATTAATTACAATTATTATTAATTATAATTATTATTATTATTACTACTACCAGCACTGTTATCCCAGCCCTCTGAGGGTTTCATGACACAGTCCTTATGCTCTGGGCTACCTCCCTTATCTCTGTGTTCGGCAATACCTCCTCTGATATCTGAGCTCCACTCTTTGGGTGATACAAACTTCAAGATGAGTTTCAGTGCAAATTTTCCTCCTGAAAAGAAATTTTCTTCTTGCTCCTCTTCTTAAGTGTGAACCTTGCACTTTACCCCACCAGCCAACCACTTAATGCCAAGTAAGAAATGGACTTTCCTTTTCCTTAGATAATGACTGATCTTGCAGATTGGATAATGAAATAAGTAATGCCATTAGCAGCCCATTAATCAGTGGCGAGCAGTGAATAACCGAGCACACGGCTTTCAACTGCTCCTGAAGGACAAGGCAAGGGCAACTGGGCAGAAATGGGGAAACTACCCAAAGTCCAGTCCCCTGCTCCCCACATGTTTATTTTTCACTGCCAAGTGGCCAACAATCAAATCTTTGCCTGGGGGACCCAGCCTTGTGCCAGCCTGTCCAGATGAGATATCTCATCAGGAGATATCTCTCAGGAGATTCCCGGTGTATCCTAAATCCCGCTGAATTCCACACTTCCTTCATTTCTGTCCCTGCCTGGCACAGGATGTGAAAAGGCAGGAAGGAGGCCAGCAGGGCCCTTCCCTGCAGTCTCATTAGCGGTGGTGGAGCATGGCCACAGCCCCGGCAGGACCTGTCCCCATCCCCTGGCTGTGCCTCAGCTGCGCTCCCAGGAGGATCGGGCACTGCTGGAGCAGCGCTCGCCGCTGTGGTGCCCGCGGGTGTGAAACGCGAGAGGCTGGAGCAGATCAGAAATGAACCTCTGAGCAGAGGCACCCCTGGGAGGGAGCAGCCAGGCGCTCCTCATGGACTCAGATACCACCATGCCTCTGATTCCTCACTCTGTGCCTCTGATTCCTCACTCTGTGCCTCTGATTCCTCACTCTGTGCCTCTGATTCCTCACTCTGTGCCTCTGATTCCTCACTCTGTGCCTCTGATTCCTCACTCTGTGCCTCTGATTCCTCACTCTGTGCCTCTGATTCCTCACTCTGTGCCTCTGATTCCTCACTCTGTGCCTCTGATTCCTCACTCTGTGCCTCTGATTCCTCACTCTGTGCCTCTGATTCCTCACTCTGTGCCTCTGATTCCTCACTCTGTGCCTCTGATTCCTCACTCTGTGCCTCTGATTCCTCACTCTGTGCCTCTGATTCCTCACTCTGTGCCTCTGATTCCTCACTCTGTGCCTCTGATTCCTCACTCTGTGCCTCTGATTCCTCACTCTGTGCCTCTGATTCCTCACTCTGTGCCTCTGATTCCTCACTCTGTGCCTCTGATTCCTCACTCTGTGCCTCTGATTCCTCACTCTGTGCCTCTGATTCCTCACTCTGTGCCTCTGATTCCTCACTCTGTGCCTCTGATTCCTCACTCTGTGCCTCTGATTCCTCACTCTGTGCCTCTGATTCCTCACTCTGTGCCTCTGATTCCTCACTCTGTGCCTCTGATTCCTCACTCTGTGCCTCTGATTCCTCACTCTGTGCCTCTGATTCCTCACTCTGTGCCTCTGATTCCTCACTCTGTGCCTCTGATTCCTCACTCTGTGCCTCTGATTCCTCACTCTGTGCCTCTGATTCCTCACTCTGTGCCTCTGATTCCTCACTCTGTGCCTCTGATTCCTCACTCTGTGCCTCTGATTCCTCAGTCTGTGCCTCTGATTCCTCACTCCGTGCCTCTGATTCCTCACTCCGTGCCTCTGATTCCTCACTCTGTGCCTCTGATTCCTCACTCTGTGCCTCTGATTCCTCAGTCCGTGCCTCTGATTCCTCAGTCTCGCTGTGTAATCTCCACTCACAGAAATCGTGGCACCCCTGGGCCCTGGGCCTCCAATCCCCATCCAGACACACTTCTCCCAAGGGACTGCTCAGCTGTTCCTGCAGATGGTGACAGCTCCTCCCCTCCACTTTCCAATCCCAGGTTCACCGAGCTTGGAAAAGACCTCCAGGATCATTGAGTCCAAGCTATGCCTGATCCCCAGCTTGTCCCCAGTCCAGAGCACTGAGTGCCATGTCCAGGCCTTCCTTGGGGATGGGGTCGCTCCACCACCCTCCCTGGGCAGCCCCTTCCAGTGCCCAACAACCCTTTCCATGGGGAAATTCCTCCTGATGTCCCCCCTGAGCCTCCTTTTCTCCAGGCTGAGCCCCTTTCCCAGCTCCCTCAGCTGCTCCTGGGGCTCCAGCCCCTTCCCAGCTCTGTTCCCTTCCCTGGACATGCTCCAGCCCCTCAGTGCCTTCCTTGGAGCAGCCCAGAACTGGACACAGGACTGGAGGCGCCTCATCCTGAAGGTGTGGCCTCAATCTTTACACCAGGTGCCAAGGCAGGGACCTTAGGAAGAGCTCCATCCTGGGTAAACACCACCCTGAACTGCAGAGGAACCTTTCCCCAGGAGAGCTCACTCTGGGAGAGAGGAAGATCAGGTACAACAACCCTAAAATCAAAAATTATTGAAAGGAAGCCTGAACGAAACCCTTTTTATCCCCCTGCCCAAGACACCTCCTCTGTCCTCACCTCCAGCCCATCTCACAGCACCCCAGTGAGGCTGTGAACAGCTCAGTGGCTGCTCTGTCACTGAAAGGGTTAATTGGGAAGGCATTTTCCGTCCAGCCCCCTCGCTGGCCCGGCACTGCGAGCTGCTGGCCCTGGNTCCTGCAGTCTCATTAGCGGTGGTGGAGCATGGCCACAGCCCCGGCAGGACCTGTCCCCATCCCCTGGCTGTGCCTCAGCTGCGCTCCCAGGAGGATCGGGCACTGCTGGAGCAGCGCTCGCCGCTGTGGTGCCCGCGGGTGTGAAACGCGAGAGGCTGGAGCAGATCAGAAATGAACCTCTGAGCAGAGGCACCCCTGGGAGGGAGCAGCCAGGCGCTCCTCATGGACTCAGATACCACCATGCCTCTGATTCCTCACTCTGTGCCTCTGATTCCTCACTCTGTGCCTCTGATTCCTCACTCTGTGCCTCTGATTCCTCATTCCGTGCCTCTGATTCCTCATTCCGTGCCTCTGATTCCTCATTCCGTGCCTCTGATTCCTCACTCCGTGCCTCTGATTCCTCACTCTGTGCCTCTGATTCCTCACTCCGTGCCTCTGATTCCTCACTCTGTGCCTCTGATTCCTCAGTCCGTGCCTCTGATTCCTCAGTCTCGCTGTGTAATCTCCACTCACAGAAATCGTGGCACCCCTGGGCCCTGGGCCTCCAATCCCCATCCAGACACACTTCTCCCAAGGGACTGCTCAGCTGTTCCTGCAGATGGTGACAGCTCCTCCCCTCCACTTTCCAATCCCAGGTTCACCGAGCTTGGAAAAGACCTCCAGGATCATTGAGTCCAAGCTATGCCTGATCCCCAGCTTGTCCCCAGTCCAGAGCACTGAGTGCCATGTCCAGGCCTTCCTTGGGGATGGGGTCGCTCCACCACCCTCCCTGGGCAGCCCCTTCCAGTGCCCAACAACCCTTTCCATGGGGAAATTCCTCCTGATGTCCCCCCTGAGCCTCCTTTTCTCCAGGCTGAGCCCCTTTCCCAGCTCCCTCAGCTGCTCCTGGGGCTCCAGCCCCTTCCCAGCTCTGTTCCCTTCCCTGGACATGCTCCAGCCCCTCAGTGCCTTCCTTGGAGCAGCCCAGAACTGGACACAGGACTGGAGGCGCCTCATCCTGAAGGTGTGGCCTCAATCTTTACACCAGGTGCCAAGGCAGGGACCTTAGGAAGAGCTCCATCCTGGGTAAACACCACCCTGAACTGCAGAGGAACCTTTCCCCAGGAGAGCTCACTCTGGGAGAGAGGAAGATCAGGTACAACAACCCTAAAATCAAAAATTATTGAAAGGAAGCCTGAACGAAACCCTTTTTATCCCCCTGCCCAAGACACCTCCTCTGTCCTCACCTCCAGCCCATCTCACAGCACCCCAGTGAGGCTGTGAACAGCTCAGTGGCTGCTCTGTCACTGAAAGGGTTAATTGGGAAGGCATTTTCCGTCCAGCCCCCTCGCTGGCCCGGCACTGCGAGCTGCTGGCCCTGGCTCCCCTCTCCTGCAGCTCTCCGTGCCAGTGACTCACGGAGCGTCTCCATCTCGGCACATCCCTCTCGGCTTTCGGATGACACTGCTCTCCAAACTGGAGAGAGGCAGGAGCAGCACAAACACGGGCACGGAGCAAAGGTGGGGCGAGGTCCAACCCGGGGGTGACATCGCTTTCTTTTCTCTCCACTGGCAGATAATCAATTTTGCTCGTAAGAGGAGAAACCCAGCTCCAAGGAAAAAGAAAGGTCCTCACATCACTTCTTCCATCAGGCTGACACCTCTTCATCTCGGGGAGTTTAACATCTGTTACATAATTCAGGGAACATGTGGTTATTTTCCAGGCTTATTAATAGCCCAAACCCCACAGCTGAAATGGAAATGAGCAGCTGCTCCAGACTTCACCTCTGGAGAAGGGCTGGGAGCAGGTACCGGGGCTGGCTGGGGCTCGGGACTCCCTCCTGCCACAGCTCCTCCTGACAGGCCAGAGAGGACACGGCTTGGACTGCTGCTGAGACAGCTGCATTCCCACATTCCCCTCTGTGCCTTTTCCCTTTCACATCTCGTTTTTCTTTCCAGCTGGGGCAGAGGATCAGAGATACGAGAGAGGAGGGGAGGGAGACAGTGGATCATTGTACCCTTCATCCCAAAACACTTCCATCCACAGGTCACCCTGGCACTTGATGCCCAACAGGGCTCGCAGGCACTTCCATGCCAGGATTTAATCCTGAATGCCTGAGTTGCCCTCTCACTCGAGAAATAGGCTGAAGGCAGGCCCTTGGCACATGGAGGGAAGGTGGGAAGACACCTTGTCTGTGGCTGTGCTCCTGTGAGGAGGGAAGGGCACTGCCATGAGCACCCCTATCCACACTGCAATGATGCCTTGGCTGCTCCCTGATGTGTCTGGGTGGGGCTCAGGCTGGGCTATGGGTAAAGGTGGGGCTGTGGTGGGGACACAAAGGTGTGTACAGGACATTCCTGAGACACAACCCACAGCTCACAGCAGGCAAAGGGATGGGCAAAGCCTCCCTGCCACCTCCAGCCCATCTCGGGATCCATTAATGCATGATACAAATGATCTCCTCACTCCTCACCCCTCACTCTCTTGATGGTCTCAGCAGAACCTGAAGTTCATCTTGATTCAGGCCCAAATCCCTCTGTGGCTTTAAGCCAGCACAGAAAACCCAAACCTGACAAAAAAATGGGCACTGGTGAGAACCTCTTCATTTCCTGGCAGTCAACACAAGCCAGGAAGATCTGCCCAGAAGGGGAGAGGTCACTGGACCCCAGTGGTGCCCAGGGAGGAGGAGGTGGCCCTGGTGGCCTGGGCAGCTCTGAGCCACTCTGGGAGCAGCCACTCGAGTGTGAGGAGGGCACCTGTGCCCGAGGGTCAGGCAGGGACTGGGAACAGCAGAGAGCAGGGCTGGGACTTCAGGGCTCACAAATCAGGAGCTGGGAATGCCTGAACATGCCTGGGACAGAGAACAGAGTTCACACATCTCATCCCACAGGCAGGAAAAACAGGCAGGAAATTGTTCAGTGAATATGCAAGGATTTACACAGGGCAAGGCAGCAGCAGCAGAAGGTGAGGGAGAGCCAAGGACACGCTGGGAGCTGGGAGGTGACTCCATGGCAGGGAAAAGCCTTGGCTCAAGCCCTTCCTTCCAGAGGAGCAGGAGATGCCTTCAGGCAGCCATCCCAGCCTCTGCCTCACTCTGCATCAAAGTTGAGCCCCGGGACTGCAAACTGCAATTTCCATGTGGTCAAGAACCACAGGACACAGACTGTGCCTGGGAGACTTGGGAAGGGGANCCTCCTCTGTCCTCACCTCCAGCCCATCTCACAGCACCCCAGTGAGGCTGTGAACAGCTCAGTGGCTGCTCTGTCACTGAAAGGGTTAATTGGGAAGGCATTTTCCGTCCAGCCCCCTCGCTGGCCCGGCACTGCGAGCTGCTGGCCCTGGCTCCCCTCTCCTGCAGCTCTCCGTGCCAGTGACTCACGGAGCGTCTCCATCTCGGCACATCCCTCTCGGCTTTCGGATGACACTGCTCTCCAAACTGGAGAGAGGCAGGAGCAGCACAAACACGGGCACGGAGCAAAGGTGGGGCGAGGTCCAACCCGGGGGTGACATCGCTTTCTTTTCTCTCCACTGGCAGATAATCAATTTTGCTCGTAAGAGGAGAAACCCAGCTCCAAGGAAAAAGAAAGGTCCTCACATCACTTCTTCCATCAGGCTGACACCTCTTCATCTCGGGGAGTTTAACATCTGTTACATAATTCAGGGAACATGTGGTTATTTTCCAGGCTTATTAATAGCCCAAACCCCACAGCTGAAATGGAAATGAGCAGCTGCTCCAGACTTCACCTCTGGAGAAGGGCTGGGAGCAGGTACCGGGGCTGGCTGGGGCTCGGGACTCCCTCCTGCCACAGCTCCTCCTGACAGGCCAGAGAGGACACGGCTTGGACTGCTGCTGAGACAGCTGCATTCCCACATTCCCCTCTGTGCCTTTTCCCTTTCACATCTCGTTTTTCTTTCCAGCTGGGGCAGAGGATCAGAGATACGAGAGAGGAGGGGAGGGAGACAGTGGATCATTGTACCCTTCATCCCAAAACACTTCCATCCACAGGTCACCCTGGCACTTGATGCCCAACAGGGCTCGCAGGCACTTCCATGCCAGGATTTAATCCTGAATGCCTGAGTTGCCCTCTCACTCGAGAAATAGGCTGAAGGCAGGCCCTTGGCACATGGAGGGAAGGTGGGAAGACACCTTGTCTGTGGCTGTGCTCCTGTGAGGAGGGAAGGGCACTGCCATGAGCACCCCTATCCACACTGCAATGATGCCTTGGCTGCTCCCTGATGTGTCTGGGTGGGGCTCAGGCTGGGCTATGGGTAAAGGTGGGGCTGTGGTGGGGACACAAAGGTGTGTACAGGACATTCCTGAGACACAACCCACAGCTCACAGCAGGCAAAGGGATGGGCAAAGCCTCCCTGCCACCTCCAGCCCATCTCGGGATCCATTAATGCATGATACAAATGATCTCCTCACTCCTCACCCCTCACTCTCTTGATGGTCTCAGCAGAACCTGAAGTTCATCTTGATTCAGGCCCAAATCCCTCTGTGGCTTTAAGCCAGCACAGAAAACCCAAACCTGACAAAAAAATGGGCACTGGTGAGAACCTCTTCATTTCCTGGCAGTCAACACAAGCCAGGAAGATCTGCCCAGAAGGGGAGAGGTCACTGGACCCCAGTGGTGCCCAGGGAGGAGGAGGTGGCCCTGGTGGCCTGGGCAGCTCTGAGCCACTCTGGGAGCAGCCACTCGAGTGTGAGGAGGGCACCTGTGCCCGAGGGTCAGGCAGGGACTGGGAACAGCAGAGAGCAGGGCTGGGACTTCAGGGCTCACAAATCAGGAGCTGGGAATGCCTGAACATGCCTGGGACAGAGAACAGAGTTCACACATCTCATCCCACAGGCAGGAAAAACAGGCAGGAAATTGTTCAGTGAATATGCAAGGATTTACACAGGGCAAGGCAGCAGCAGCAGAAGGTGAGGGAGAGCCAAGGACACGCTGGGAGCTGGGAGGTGACTCCATGGCAGGGAAAAGCCTTGGCTCAAGCCCTTCCTTCCAGAGGAGCAGGAGATGCCTTCAGGCAGCCATCCCAGCCTCTGCCTCACTCTGCATCAAAGTTGAGCCCCGGGACTGCAAACTGCAATTTCCATGTGGTCAAGAACCACAGGACACAGACTGTGCCTGGGAGACTTGGGAAGGGGAGCATCCCCTGGAGCAGCTGCCACCACCTCCCAACCTCATGTTGCCAAGGTCCTGCACCATCTTCCTCCATTTCCTTAAATCATGGAATCATAGAATCCTGGAATGGGTTGGGTTGGGAGGGACCTCAAAGCCCATCCAGTGCCACCCCTGCCATGGCAGGGACACCTCCCACTGTCCCAGGCTGCTCCAAGCCCCAATGTCCAGCCTGGTCTTGGCATTGCCAGGGATCCAGGGGCAGCCACAGCACCTGGAGCTGGGCTGGGATTGGGATTTATGCAGGAATGTCCAGACCCTGCTGCCTTGGTTGTTCCCAGCCCAGGGACGGGCTCAGCTCTCCACTCTCCCCACTGGAGAGCTTCCCATGCAATCTAAAATGACCTGCTTAAAAAAATTAAGTGAACAATACCTCTAAGTCTGAAATCACCAAACCCAAACTGATTCAGCTGATCCCAAACTGCTTCCTGACCCAAACCGGAAGGGATGATTTTGGCAGAGGAAAAGAGTTGTCAGCCTCAGCATAGTTTGACTCAAATTTTCTTTTTTCCCTCTCCATAGCTGCCTTTGTCATGCCCACCTAGCTGAAGGTTCACTCATTTTTACTTTTACAGGCAGCACTTCATATTTTCCCTGTTCACCAAGCCATGTTTATCTGACCTTCTGGATCTGTAACAATCATTTCTTATTCCTTCTCTTGTACCTGGACTTATCCTGTAAGCTTTGCTGGAAGGATTTGGACAAAAATACTATTTTTGACATCCTGGGATTGTTTCACAGAATCTCCCATTCCAGCTACTATTTTTTGCCTTCATATCCTGTTCCCAAAATCTGCAGGGTGGCAATTCTGGGGTCAATTTGACTTAAACAATTACAGTTTAACTGGAACTTAAACAATGCAGTTTATTAGCACAAATACAGAGCCACGGGATAATAGGGGAGGAGTGTGCTGAGTACCTAAAAGCTCCTGGAAATTTAGAAATCATCTAATTATGTCTGTTACCCAACAAGGGCTTCACACACCACTCACTGTCTTTAGAAAAAGTAACTGGCAACATCAGAAAAATAACAAATTGACAATTCCGAGTGATTGAACTCCTGTTCCTATTGTGCGTTTGCCATGGAATGAAAGAAAAAACAGGAAAGAGTCTTGCCAAGGTATGGGGAAGGAAAAAACAACAACAAAAATGAATGAGATTTTGTTGGCAGAACTTGCAAATTATTCCTGCTCCCTTTCACCCAACTTCCGTCACATAACTGCCGTGTGCTGCAGCAAATTCCCTGGAAGTGCCTCTGTTGTGAAGGTGGAAGCAGCAGTTTGTGCAGAGCAAGAGGCTCCTGTCCTCAAAGCCTCAGCCAGGAACGAAGCACGAGCACAAGAACCAAAGAGAAATGGTTTGAGGTCCAAAGGCGAGGCTCTGGCTCTGGGCCAGGCTCCAGCAGGTGTTTGTGAGCATGGCCAGGCTGGAGTGCCAGGGAAATCAGTGTGGAGTGGCAAAGAGCTGCTCTGACTCAGAGCTGCAGCCTCTGGGGGAGGCACAAACAAGGCTCGGGGCTCTCGGGGGTGTCTGGGCTGCAGCAGGGCTCCAGAGCAGGGGGAGGGCAGGGATGTGCTCGGGCAGCCAGGGAGGGATTCAATCCCAGCCCACATCCCTGCAGCTCCTGCAGACCCCAGCCAAGCTCACCCCAGGCCACATCCCTGCTCCTCATAGTGGCACTGAGCCAGCAGGAGGGGTTCCAGTCTGGACTGTCTGCCCGGGGAGGGACACAGGGGATCAGCCCCAGGTGACAATAACCAAAGCAGGGCCCAAGGGTGGCCCCAGTGCAGGCACTGCCCTCCCCAAGGAGCCCTGCAGGGTCTGAACTCCCTGAGCAGAGCTGAGTGCTGGTGATACTCAGGGAGAAGGGGAGAAATTCCATCCAAACTCCACCCAAAAGCTGAGGAGCAGAAGAAAATAAAGCTGCAGTGGAGGTGCAGCAGGAGACAGAGTGGGAGCAAAGGCACCTGCACAGGGCTGGCCTTGAACAGGCTCCAGGGACAGGGTGTGGGTGTGACCCACATGAGGACACCCAGCACATCACAGAGTCATGACTGGAAGGAACCCCCTGGGATCACCCAGCCCAGCACAGACACCCCAACAACCCCACCCTGGGCATCCCTGGCAGCTCCTGGAGCTCTGGCAGCCTCGGGGCCGTGCCCATTCCCTGGGGAGCCTGGGCAGTGCCCAGCACCCTCTGGGGGAAGAGCCTTTCCTGATCTCCAGCCTGACCCTGCCCTGGCACAGCCCCAGCCCTTCCCTGGGTCCTGTCCCTGTCCCAGAGCAGAGATCAGAGCTGTCCCTCCTGTTGCCCTCACCAGGAAGGTGGAACTGGGATGAGTCTCTCCTCAGTCTCCTCTGCTCCAGCTGAACACTCCCTTCCCCTCAAGGCCCTCAGCCACTCCTGTTCCCCTCAAGGCCCTTCACCTTCTTCATGGCCTCCTTTGGATGCTTCCTAATGGATTCATGTCTTTTCTAATGGATTCATGTCTTTCCTGATGGATTCATGTCTTTCCTACACTGTGGTGCCCCAAACTTCACACAATATTCGAGGTGAGGCCGGCCCAGCTCAGAGCAGAGCAGGACAATGGTGACACTGGTGACACTGGGCCTGGTGGCCCCAGGACAGGGCCACTGCCCCCAGGGCTCTGACAGCACCAAGGCTTGATCCCAGCCTTTGGAAACACAGGAAGCACTGGGATCCAGATGCTGAATACCTAAACCCTTGTCACCTGCCCTGGCATCTGCCAGTGATCCTGTGACAGTGGCCCTGTGGTACAGATCCCATTTCTGGGACCTCTGGGGTTGGACAGAGCTCCAAGCCCCTCAGGTCCGAGCTGTGTCTGATGCCCACCCTGTCCCCAGGTGTGCCCAGAGCCCCGAGTGCCAGGTGATTTCAATGACCCACAGCTGGGACAGCCCAAAGCACTTGGTGCTCCTGTGGAAATCCCTGGTTTTCCTGGCTCAGGAAAGCAAATGTAGGGATTTGTAAGAAGAATGGGTGCAGTCTCTTCACCTCAATGTGTGCTCTGTACCATTGACTGAAGTCACTGCATTTGAATTTACATGTTTTTCTGAAACAGGACTTGGCTGGCAGCTCTTGAGATCTCTAAAATAACTTTTTCTATGCTGCTGTTGTTTTTCAGCAGCACTTTGAGCTATTACTTATCAAAAGGGGCCTCGTTTCCCCGAATTAAATAAATACTCCATAAAGCATGGGACATATAAATTAGTCCAATGTGCTTTCAAATATTCCGGGGTTTTGGTAAACAAAATCTATTCTGTATTTAAACTCTGCAGCTTTACCTCATGCAATATCACTGTGCAAAAGTTTTAATTTGATTATACATCTTATTACCTGTGCTCTTGTGGGTCCTCCCCCTTTCTCTCCTGTTCTACTTATTTACTTTGAAATAAAAGCAAATCATCTCTCAAGCAGCATTGCAATTTTCATCAGAATTCTTCTGCAAGCTGTTAGCAAAACATATTTAAGGCTGACCCCGAAAACCATTCTCATTTTCCTTCAAACACTTCAATTATTACTTAATTTAGGCCAGCTTGAATGGTCCTGCCACCTCTAATTTGACCACTGTCACAGCAATGCAGGAGTGACTTCAAAATGAAAGGGGTCTGAAATTGCCACCAGTGAACAAGTGCTGATGGTTAATTATGATTTCACTCAATATTGGTGGGGCCAAAACTCAGACCCCGGGGGTCAGTCCTGGCCCCCCCACTACAGAAAGGACATTGAGGGCCTGGAGCCAGGGAAGGGAAGGAAATNCAGGGAAAAGCCTTGGCTCAAGCCCTTCCTTCCAGAGGAGCAGGAGGTGCCTTCAGGCAGCCATCCCAGCCTCTGCCTCAGTGCTGGAGTCCCCAGCCCTGGGGGTGTGACAGACATGGGGATGTGGCACTTGGGGACATGGGGCAGTGCTGGTCTTGGCAGTGCTGGGGGACAATAAAGAACTATTGGATGTAGAAACATCAACTCTAGAAGCAGAAGACAAACTCTATTTGGCTCTCTGAGATGGCCAGGACCAATCCAGGATGTCAGAATTGCTCTTATGACTGCAAATATATATATACACCATATATATAAATATATATATATATATGTACACACACACCTGACTGTGTATATATGTATTGTGGTAAATACATAAATTTTATATTAATTATAAAAAGGTATAAATGTACATACACACAAATTCTGATTGTTAAATAATTAAAAAATGATAAAACACATTAGAAATTTGAGAAGCTGCTTGAAGAGAAATCAGAAAGGAGAAGTTAAAAGATTAAAATTACTGCTTTAAACTCTCTTTTGCAAACCTGGAATAATCACAGACTGCCAAACCAGCCAGAGGTAAAAGGAGAAAAGGTTGTGCAGCAACTCAGCAGAGCAGGGGAGTTAAAAGGCTCAATTACTCAAAGTTTATCCAGGGAGGAAAGAGATCCCTGGATGTGACAAATGGCTCGGACAGGAGCAGTGGGGTCGGCCAAAAAGAGATCTGAACAAAAACTTGCTGAAGGGGTGAAACCAAAACCTCGTGAGAAGCAGGAGGGGAAGGAATTGTGGTGGGGGGATGTGACTGAAGGGTGAGGACCCAGCACAGCTCAGGAGAGAGCCTGGCCGAAAGGATGAGGGAATTGTTTGCATTACTTTTCATTGTGGAGGAGATGGGAAAAGGAGGCAGGAGCAAAGATGAGCAGTCACTTTCCATAATGGAAACAGCTTCCCAGAGCAGCCCCAGAGAGCCCTGTGAAACAGACCCAGGCAGTCATTGGGAAATCACCTGGGGACTGGAGGCATGTGAGTGCAATGACAACTTCCCTTAATGGCACTGAATCAACCAGGATGAGCAAACCCTGAACTGGTGCAACAGCTGCACAAAAACCTCACAAAACCCAGTGTCTGAGGCCTGAAGAGCTGAATTTCAGTGCCAAATCCTGCACAGGAGAACAGACCCCAGGTGTCCCTACCAAACGCTGAGCTCTGCACTCAGCACTGCTGGCCAGGAAGGGTCACTGGGGCTTTTGAGCTGCTGTGGAAACAGCCACAGGAAAATCCAGTGTGAGAGGTTCCTGCCAGAGAAACAGAACAAACTGGAACTGTGCTGTGTCTGGCTCTGCTGTGCACCTGTGGGATGAACAAATCCCTGCACAGAGCACTCGGGAAGGGAGAGAACAGAGCGGGGAAGGGTGAGAGGAGAGAAGGGGGCTTGGACAGAGCCAGGGAGTGAACTCTGCACAGAAACAGACTGACACGTCAGGGCCCTTCTGTCTGGCAAAGAGATGCTTGAAAGGGATGTAGGAGACTCTTATTAAACCCAAGTTTTATCACATCCTCAACATCACGGAGCAAAGGCAATAGAGAACAAACACTTGCTGTTTCTCACTGCACCAGACCCAAGGGGTACCAAGGAAATTACCAAGAAATCATTTTGGAAAAAGAAAAACGCAGAGGAAGTATTTTTGCAAATAGTACCCAATTATGTTGTTGAATTTTTCCTGGAAGACATCAAATGCTCAAACGAGGACTTAAATAATGCATTGAGAGTGACAAACAGCCTTCAGCTCAGGAAGTTTTCAGCAGGGATTGAGAGGAGTCGGGAAGTTGGAGGAGGAATGGGCTGCACTGGCCCTCCTCCAGGAGATAAGGGGAGAGGTTAATTTGTCCTCACTAGAGAGAGAGTCCCGAGGATGGAGCTCCAACACCAATGCCTTGAGTCCCCGTGGCTTTTTTCCTACTGCCAGAAAAGCAAATATTTCCTCCTGGAGCAGCTGGACACTGAGAGCTGCAAGACACATTCCTGCAATTTTATGTGGATCACAGTTTGGACATAAAGTGTTTAACTAATGGTCAAGAAAAAGCCCAGTGAATCATCACCTGTGACCCTGTGCTTTGCACAGAGCAGGTTCACTTCATGATTCACACTTCAACTCAGCTAATCTGTCCTTTCAAACCCTTCAGGGTGAATCGTGGGCATGGCATCACCAAAAATAAACAGCTTTAAGGGGCTCCCATGAGCTTGCCTTGGGAGGGGTGGCAGGGAGGGAAGAGGGAAGGCCCCATGGCAGGCTCTGGTTTCTCCAGGTCCCAGAGGGAGTCCTGGGCTCTGCCAGGACCAGAGCCTGCTGTGCTGTACAAACACCGTGCAAAGGATGCTCCCCATGCCAGCACTGCTCCCCAGCCCTGCCCAGCTGCAGCTCAGGGTTTAATGCCAGTTCTGTGCTCCCATCACAGCTCCCTCTCCTGCCCACCATTGATTTTGGTGAACAAATCTTATTTTGGTGTTTCCTCTCCAGAGGCACCTGAGAACACCCAAAGGGGGTGCCCACAGGGGACAGTCCTTAGGGCAAGGACAGGGCTGTAGGGACCTTGTGTTTCCTCACAACAGCCCCACTGCAGTGCTTCCCTGGAATCTCTGGGAAAGCCCAGGGAACCCCCCCAGGCTCCCCTCTCCTTCCCTTCCTGCACCTTCTGCCCTCAGCTTCCATGGTCACCACTTGCCTCTCCTGTCAATCCAAAGCCATCCCCGCTGGCCTTTGGGGATCCAGGCCTGCAGAGGACCAGCACAACCATGCCCACGGGCCCAGTGCCTGTGGGGGAGGCCCAAGGTCCCACCTGCACCCCCAAGGCTTCACCTGTGCCCCCAAGGTCACACCTGTGCCCCCAAGGTCACACCTGTGCCCCCAAGGAGTGCCCCAGGCACTCCTGTCCCACCTGTCCATGGATGTACATGGACACAGCAGCTGCTCTCATCCATCCTGCACCTCTGGACAATCATCACGAGATTGCCAAGGCTTCTCATGGCACCCCAGAAGCCCAGACTGGTTTGGGTTGGAGAACCCATCTTATTCTATCCCCTGCCATGGGCAGGGCCAGCTTCACTGCCCCCATCAGTGGCTTTGGCACTTGGCACCGGACCCTGGAGCACCCTGGGGCAGCCTGGGAGGCCCAGCTCTGACCCAGAGCAAGCTCTGCTGGGTTTTTGAGCTGACACAGGACCAAAATGGGGTCAGTGTTCCCAAAGGGATCAGCAGTGCTGTCCAAGGTCTCCCGGTGCCCCTGGCTGCTCCCAGCCCCTCTGGAGCTGCAGTGGTTTTCTCAAGCATTAAATGAGACCCCAGGTGGAGCCCCTGTTGTCTTTTGTGCCAAAACTGGAATGAGCCCTTATCACCTCATCATCCACCCTCTCACACAGTTCAGCTGGGCTGGAAAGAGCAGGGACAGCATTTTCCACAGATCCATCTCCTTCCTGTGTCCCAGAGAAAGCCCCCATCTCTCACAGCTCCCATTCCAGAAGGGAACAGGATATTTATCAAATATCCCAAGGAGAGCTCTGTTGCTTCAATCATGTCACAGGACAAAACAGCACCTTCAGTCCATGGTACAACCTAATGGAGAACAGAATCCACCCACTCTTCCAGCTTGTGTTTATGGATTATCCAACCTGGATCTCCTTTCCCACTGAGTATTCATCAGGAACTTGGAACAGCTGTGGGCTCCATGGGCTGGGAGCAGTGGGGCTCCTGCTGTGCCAGGGTGCAGCTGAACCGGGTCCTGCCCCATCAGGCTTCTCTCTGGATTTTTCTTTGAGGCCAATACGGGTTGGGATTAATCCCACTGGCGTTATTTGCATTACAACAGCTCTGGGATTGGCACCTTTTGTTCCAGAAAATGGGATTTTGCATGTGAACTCATTGAGGGGAACTTACCAAACCAACACAGCTCTGCAGGGACTGAGGTGCCAAGGAACAGTGCCACCCAACAGAGGCTGCCTGGCACTGTCACAGCTCCGTATCACAGCAGTTAACACGTGTGACAGTCACACCTCATAACACCCTCGTGTCCATCACCGGGACAGGGGAACTTGGCCCTTCCCAGGAGCCACCAGAAACAATCCATCCCTGCTCATGCTGACACTTTGCCAGAGGGTCAGGGAGGGATCCTGCCCCTCTGCCCAGCCCTGAAGGCACCTCTGGGGTGCTGTGCCCAGCTCTGGATCCTCAGCACAGCAGGGACAGGAGCTCCTGGAGCGGGGCCAGCACAGGCTGTGAGGATGAGGAGGGCCTGGAGCATCTCTGTACCCAGGAAAGGCTGAGGGAGCTGGGGCTGCTCAGCCTGGAGAGGAGCCCCAGCTGAGAGGGGCCCTGAGCCCTGTCTGTCCCTGTGTGCAGGGAGGGTCAGAGCAGGGCCCAGGCTCTGCTCCGGGGCCCAGCAGTGGCACCAGAGCCACGGGCAGGGACTGAGCCCAGCAATTCCCCCTGCACAGGAGGCACAACTTCTGCCCTGGCCAGTGGCCAGCCCTGAACAGGCTGCCCAGGGAGGGGCTGGAGTCTCCCTCAGCGGGGATATTGCAGAGCCCTCTGGACACAATCCTGTGCCCTGTGCTCTGGGATGGCCCTGCCTGAGCAGGGAGGTGGCACCAGGGACCCTCTGGGCTCCCCTCCAGCCTGGCCCAACCCAGGATTCTGGAATTCTGTGACTCTCTCCTGCTGTCTCCTCCTGCCCAGCCCCAGGCCTGCAGCCAGCCCAGGTGTCAGGGGGGCTGCAGATCATTACAAGCCACAAAGATCCCCGGGGCAGCCAGGCCGGGTGACTCCTCCACGACAGCTCCAGCTCCATGGCAGCTCCTTGTTCTTCAGAGCCAGCAGCTTTCCTGTGCTTAACCCCTGGGAGACCTTTTCTTTTCCCAAGTTAATCCCTTCCCAGCTCCATAGGATGCTTTGCCACAGGGGATTTATGAGGCAGCAAAAATAAAACCATGCTCTGAATGGGTTCCTGTTTCATCTGCAGCTCTGGGGGTGGCAGCCCCTTCCTGCCTTTGGTCCTTCACTGGAGCCTCCAGGAGAAACCTTTCCAAAATCAGCAGGGGCCTCCCGCCAGCCGCCAGGGAAGCATCAGCAGCTCCTGAGGGTTTATTAATCCCCTTTGAAACAGTGCCTGAGGCTCCCAGAGCACTTGGGCAGTTCTCAAACTGGAGTCCAGGCTTTGGCTGGAGCCAGGAGCAACCCAGAGTCAATCAGTTCTCGAACACAAGAGGATCTAAAGGGCGAAACCTGCATCAAAGTGGGAAACATCTGTACATGACTTTCTTGAAAATCTACTCTCAAGGATCCCCAGGGCTCTTGACGCGATTTGGTTTAACTCTATTTAAAGACCAGCCTCCAGCAGACATCAATTTCTGGCAGTCTCTGGGTGACCATGGAACAGGAGGTTTGCATTGTCTGGGCAGCCTCTCACCTCCTTCCATTCAAGTGGGAGTTTAAAATAATGCACCGAGAGTGGCTTCTGTTCAAAAGGCTAAAACATGTCCCAAGGAGGGGAAAAGAGGATAAAAACATCAAAGAAGACAAGAGCACAGCATGAGGTGGATGAAGATGCTCTGAATGGCCACCTGAGCCCAGCCACGCCACCCCAATG
>VZTZ01015665.1:42182-53975 GCA_013400955.1 Drymodes brunneopygia | reverse complement strand
AGGAAAGGCTGAGGGAGCTGGGGCTGCTCAGCCTGGAGAGGAGCCCCAGCTGAGAGGGGCCCTGAGCCCTGGCTGTCCCTGTGTGCAGGGAGGGTCAGAGCAGGGCCCAGGCTCTGCTCCGGGGCCCAGCAGTGGCACCAGAGCCACGGGCAGGGACTGAGCCCAGCAATTCCCCCTGCACAGGAGGCACAACTTCTGCCCTGGCCAGTGGCCAGCCCTGAACAGGCTGCCCAGGGAGGGGCTGGAGTCTCCCTCAGCGGGGATATTGCAGAGCCCTCTGGACACAATCCTGTGCCCTGTGCTCTGGGATGGCCCTGCCTGAGCAGGGAGGTGGCACCAGGGACCCTCTGGGCTCCCCTCCAGCCTGGCCCAACCCAGGATTCTGGAATTCTGTGACTCTCTCCTGTCAACCCAGAGTCAATCAGTTCTCGAACACAAGAGGATCTAAAGGGCGAAACCTGCATCAAAGTGGGAAACATCTGTACATGACTTTCTTGAAAATCTACTCTCAAGGATCCCCAGGGCTCTTGACGCGATTTGGTTTAACTCTATTTAAAGACCAGCCTCCAGCAGACATCAATTTCTGGCAGTCTCTGGGTGACCATGGAACAGGAGGTTTGCATTGTCTGGGCAGCCTCTCACCTCCTTCCATTCAAGTGGGAGTTTAAAATAATGCACCGAGAGTGGCTTCTGTTCAAAAGGCTAAAACATGTCCCAAGGAGGGGAAAAGAGGATAAAAACATCAAAGAAGACAAGAGCACAGCATGAGGTGGATGAAGATGCTCTGAATGGCCACCTGAGCCCAGCCACGCCACCCCAATGACCACAAGAGATGACCACACTCACGATGATAGATTCCTGCAGGTCCAGATCCATCCCTGCAGGTCCATGTGTGGATCCTGCCTCCCCCAGCCTGACACCCCGTGCTGGTGTCTGTCCCTCAAACACTTCCCTCAAGAACCATGCAAATTCATTCACAGGCTGCGTTTTTACCATTTCAGACTTCTGCAGACTGCTTCTAATTTATCAGACTAATTCCAACTGCAATACCCTGCCAGAGATGAGAATGGGCTTGACAAACATCCCTCACTCTAAATAGAAGAATATATGAGATTCTAGCAGCTCGAAGTAGTAAATTTAGGTTTTATCTCCGTCAGATCCATATTGGTCCCTTCCTGCTCCAGACACCCTGCTGGGTTCCTTTTGTTTAAAGGTGACTTGCAAAGGGAAAGCAGAAATGAAAGCTCTGCCTCGTGTGCCTGGGCGCTTTCCACTCTACAAAGTCAAGGAAGTAGGAAAGGTTATTGCCTACAGTAAAAATAGAATTATTTTTCTGCCTCTTCCTCAGAAATTCAGCTCTTGTTTGGAGCAGGAAAATCTTGGCTGGTTGGAGATGGACAGGCAGGGCAAGATGGAGCAAATGGCCTGGAGGGACCTTTAGACTCAGCCCTTTGTGCCCACCTGGGGACGGTCCCTGGTGGTGCTGTCAAGGAGCCTGGGGGAGGAAAGAGCTCTGGGAGTGCTCAGAACCTGTCCCAGAGAATTCTTGGGCAATGCTGGGGACTCTGCCACACTCGCTCAGGGCCTGCTGCTCAATCAGGGTTTAAATTCACCCTCCCCACCTGCACCAGCCTCAGGGGCCACCTCCAATACCTGCCCAGATGGGGAGGGACAAGCTTGGCACTCATCATTCCTGGGTGAAGAAAGAGGGGGGGAAATGCCAAAGAGGCCTTTTCATCCCCACAAAGAGCAGTTCCAACTCAATTATCTCCCTTCAGAAAAGAACCCCTGGTGCAGGTCACCTTTAATGTGAGTGAAAGATTGCAGGTGAGCAATTCCCTGCCTGTGCCTGCCGATCCTTCCAACGCCTTTTGTCTCCGGGGTTCAAGAGTGACCCAAAGCCAGCACTCCAAGCTGAATTACAGAGTACAAAGCACCGGATCACACTGCTGCTCTCAAAAACATCCCCTCACCCCCCTTCTTAATCTCAGTGTTCCCAGAATGAAACAGAAAAGCCAAACCTGGGCACCCAGCCCTGCCCCTCGCGGCGCTGCTCCTTCCCTGCTCAGGCATCCAGCGGGACACGAATCCAGGCTCGGGCAGCACTGGAGGCTCAGGGGGGAGGTGGGAGCTGCCCCTGAAGCTCCATCCTCCCGCTGGGATCAGCTCCCAGCCGCTCTCCCTGGATCTCAGGCTCTGCTGTGTCTCCAGGCTGCTCTTGGTAGCGCTGGAGATGCGAAGGGCTGGGCCCAGGAACGATCCGTCCGTGCCAGAATGCATTCCCTGAGAGTCAGCAAAACTTTTCAGCCCTTCATTTCATTCTATTATTTCTGCTGATGGCACTATAAATAATTACTCCCCACCCTTCGTGTGCCTGAGCTGCTTTGCTGAAAAAGATGCATATTTTGTTCATCTTTCAACACCCTGCTTGTATTTTTCAGTGGTTTGCAAACCCTGCTCTGTGTTCTCCAGCTCTGCAGGATGGAGGGAACAGGTTCCAGGGGCCTCATCCGAGAAGAGCTTGCCTGCAGCCCCGCTCAGACCACGGGAACAAGGCTTTTTAACTTTCAGGCACGTTCAGGTTTCCTTGCCAGGTCATTTTCTTCCCTTGGAGCTGGGAACAATGGAGCCATTATCCCACCTCGGTCACAGGGGACAAGCTCCTTCCTAATGTCACCAAAGTCACAGATGGCTAAAGCACTACCAAGGGGGTGGGAGCTGCTGAGGAAAGCAGGGAAAACCAATGACCCCAAAGCCCTAGGGTGCCCAGCATCCCTCTGCCTGCTCAGCCCTGCCCTCCATGAGTTCAGCACGGAGCCAAGCCGTGGGTCCCTCTGTCCAGGCATCTTTGCTTTTCCTTGTAGGCTCTGGGCCTCCTCCTCTCCAAGTTTCAAGCAGTCTCCAAGACTGCTCAAGGCAAAGTGTTTTGCTGCCCTCAAACTGCCTGATCCCTGCAGGTGCTGCTGCTCAGATGCTCATTCTCCGAGCCACAGCTCCGCTCTCCCTGCTCGCTTCCAAGCTCCCCGTCCCATCTCTCCCTTGCTTATGGCAAACACCATCGGTGAGGAGAGAAACCCCCATTTTCCTGAGCCAGTTGTGCAGCCCCACTGTCCTGTGGGCTTTGGGTCATGCCGAGTTCACAGGATTCCCTCCCCAAGCCCTTTGCCCTGGGGGATGAAGGTGAGGCAGAGTTCTTCCCGGTGGCTTAAGAAAAGCGGGATTTTTTTGCTGTGCTAACGCCTCAACCCGCAGAACACAAACAGCTCCTCTCCTGATTTCCTGAGAGGTGGCCACCACCGAGCACTTCTCAAGGAGATTAGTGGCTGCTTTTCCAATCCTATTTCAAGCCTCGAGGAGGCTGCTATTTGTCAAAAGTGTTATTAACCTCCGATAGGCACCAGGATAAATGTTTGCTGGCATAGCCTCTTTCGCTCCGGGATCCATGCAGGAGAAGCCTCCCAGGGACCCAGCCTCACGTGGGACCCGGCTGCAAAGACTGAAACGCGCTCTCTTTGAGGTCAGGGCACCTTAAGGATGCACCCACCTGAGACGGGGACAAAGGAACAACAATCCATAATTTAAGGCAAAAGCCACGTTGCGTGGAAATTTAAACGGAGTCACTCGGTTAAGGAGCAGAGAGGGAGAGGAAAATCACCGGCTGAGTGGGGCAGTTCACAGTTAAATGTTCCCTGGGCACAGGGCTCCTGCTGAAGGGTGATTTATCAGCGCAGCTAAGGCTGGGGTGGGTGACAGTGCTGGGGAGAGGAGACTCCGGCGTGCAAACAACGCTGTCGTTCCCAATAACCCGGGATTCGCTCCGCGAGGCTCTCTAGAACTGCTCTGCATTGCGAGTGCAATGCGCATGGAAGGATGTGGCAAAACTCCCCTAACCTGGGAGAGACAGGGGACGGAGAGGAGCCGAGCGGCGGCAGCGCGGCGGGGACCAACTTCTGCCGTGATTTATGGGCCGGGCATCCCAACTTATCTTCTGCTGAACGGCAGCTCCGGGATTTAAGCAGCGAGGGGGGAAAAAGCCACAACTCTGGGTCATGCACTCAATTATTTAAAAGGGAAGGAGGGGAGAGGGGAGGGAGCGGAGGTGTCCGGACAGGCAGCCCCGGGCCCCAGGTGCGTGGTGGGAGGGCTCCTCCTGCCACCGGCCCCGCGTGAGCCACAGCGACGCGTTAGACTTTGTCCCTGGCAAAGGAAAGCACACGGGGAAAACAGGGGGATGCTCGCAGCTGGCAGCCGGGAGCGGGGAGAAGCCGTGCCCGCAGCCCCGTCCCTCCGCGCGTACCTCCTGCCGCCGGTGCCCGCGGAGCCGCGGTGCCCGTCCATGCCGTGCCGAGAGCCCGAGGTGTCCGGGGGAGCGCGGGCGGCTGCCGTGCCTTGGGAATACAGAATATGGTACAAGCTTTAATTAAAAGAGTCTGAAGGCTCTCTCCTGCTCGTCCTTTTTTTTGCAGTACCGGATCGGATTTAAAGGGCTAGAACCCCAATTTGGCACTGCTGCTCCCCCCGGAGCACCGCGCTGCCGCCCGGGCCTGCCAGCGCCAGCAGCCTCCTGCCGCCCGTCGGGGGCATCCTGGCAGCCCCGGGGCCGGATCCGGCGGCACCGGGAGCTGCGGTGGTAGCAGCACCAAGCTGGAAATCAAAGCTCCCCCAGCAGGCACGGTGGGTGGCGAGAGGAGATCCCACAGGCAGCAGGGTGGGCGAGGGCAGCCCGAGTGTCCTGAGGGTGCACGGAGCAAAGTTTGTGCTCGAGTAGTGCTCCAGAGAAGTGGGAGGAGGATCGTGTCCCTCCGTCCTGGTGATGCCACCACCCTGTGGCAGTGCCCAAAGGCGTTGCCCTCCCAGTGCCAGCCTTGGGTGGAGCAAGGTTGTTGGGAAGGGCTGCGTCACCCAGGGTGGTGGGGAAGGGGAAGGGCTGCGTCACCCCAGCTCAGCTCTGCAAGACGGGGTCCTCGGCCTCCTGCCCACATCCCGTGAGCAGAGAAGCAATTCCATTTGGATTTGGAGGCCACTCACTGGTGCCAAGGCAGCACCTGGCGCTGGCGGCGTGCGAGTGACGTTGATCTCTCCTTCAGCTCCAGGTCTCTCTCCAGATCCAGGCATTCTCCAGGTCTCCATGAAAACACCCGCCTGCAACAGGCTGGGCTCCCAGAGCCCCTCAGGCTGCTCAGCAGGGCAGGGATGGCCACGGCACAGTGTCAGCCTTCCATCCAGGTTTCCCAAAAAGGGGAAGGAGGGGATGAAGAGCAGGGTTTCCATGGAGCCCTCCTTGGTCCAGATTTTGAGCTTGAATGAGGAAAACCAAAGGAAACAAGGAGCACATCATTCTTCTTCTTCTTCTTCTTCTTCTTCTTCTTCTTCTTCTTCTTCTTCTTCTTCTTCTTCTTCTTCTTCTTCTTCTTCTTCTTCTTCTATATCTTCTTTTGCCTGGTTTGACCCCAAAATGCTGCCCTCCCTGCCCGAGGCCAGCTCAGAACACCCGGCTCTGGATGTCCGATCAATGCATGCCGCGCTCTCCAGGCTGACCCGCGTGTTCTGGCTTCCTCTCGCCTCATTAATTACACCAGGGGTGGGTGCCAAAAGGAAAAGCTGGTTCTGATTCCATGCTGCAACCCAGCTCCAAGCTGCTGGGATAATTAGCAGATTATTAATGAACAAGAAGATGTCCACCATGGAGGGAAGAAGGATGGGGAGGGAGGGGAAGCACCATTCGGGCCTGGTTGGGAAAAGCGCATTGGAGTTGGAGACTCCATCCCTCAATCCAAGGCTTTGAGCTGCCTTCAGTGCCCAGGAAGGTGCTTCCAGCCCCAGAGCTCCTGAATGGATCTGCAGAGCAAAATCCCAGGATTCTGCTTGGCCGGGGGCCACGCTGGGAGCAGAACAGCTCCGTCTCACAGCCACAGCCTGCGGACACCCAGGCATCCATCTGGCTCCAGGACAGACAGGAGGCAGCTTCAGAGCCTCCTTCTCCACCAGCCTCAGCTGACATTGACTCAGGGCTCTAGGGTTTTTGGAGCATTACCATCACCATCTGCCAGGGCTGGAGGCTGTCACCCCAAACACTTCTCTCTGAATCCCTCATAAACTGCAGGAACAGCATGGTCCTCCTTCAAAATCCATCTGATGCCAAGTGTTGGTGCCATTTCCCTGAGTTCAGGCACCAGCTGAAAATTCCTGGGAAAGGCATTGCCCAGCAGAGCCTGGTGGGAAAGTGCTTCCCTAAATACGGAGGGGCAGCAGGCAGGGGTGGGATTCCAGCAGAACCAGGGTGTCCTCAGAGGCTCCAACCCGAGCTGCTGCCGTCTCATGTGTCTCTCCAAGGCGTGTGGTTGTTGTTCCTTTAATTATTAATCCTTGCATTGACGTAATCAAATGTGCCCAAGCTTTTAACGGATGCCTCAATGTAAAAAATGAGGAATAAATTTCTTTCCCTCCCTTGAAACTTGTCTCAATCCCATGACCAATTTTATTGCTGTTCTGCTCTAATTTTAAATATAACGAGAAACATTAAGGTTTTCAATTAAAAGATCCCTTCCTTCAGATATTGGAACATAGCCTGAAGTGCAGACCACGTGTGATATTTTTCATTGAGATGGTGTGGGCTAAATCTGATTCCCAGATCAAACACAGTCAGGCTCAGGCTTGCAGTTGGCCAGGCTGGAGAGGCTGAGCTGCTCTACTTTGGGAAGAACCTCAGCCTTGTTTGTGTTTTTTGCTGACTCCTCGTGTTTCTGAAATTAACCTTGCACTTACTCCTTCTCTTTTGTCAGCCTGAAAGTCTATGGTGAGGGGGGCAAATGGATCTCATGATGCCACCCTGGAATCGTGGAATTTTTGGCTTTTGACTGTAAATGTTCACTTTTCCCTTTTCTTTAGAATGAGCAGATCCATGGCCACAACAAAGAGCATCTTCCTTGTGCAGTGAGCTCAAAGCCCTCATTTGCCACAGTTTTGGTGTTGCGTTCATTGGACACCATTAATGTAAGGTTTGGGTCATGGGTGGTTTTCTGGTGTGTTCTTTTCCACAGACCCCAAACCTTGCACTTGTCCTGCACCCAGAACCTTGCAGGTGACCCCACATGGGCCTGTCTGCTCAGGCCAGTTTCCCGGGAGGGTTTGCAGCTGGGCAGATGTTCAGCCCCAGGCAGGTGATGAGGTGCCAGCTGGGCTTGCTGGGTGCAGCATCACTCCCTTGGAGTGACGAGAGCTCATTCCACTCCTGGAGGGTTTTTGCTTTCCTAATGGAAGTGGCACCACTAATTTTATTGTCCCTGAGGCTGCTCAAGGATTGTTTCTCATGGAAACAGCAGGTTTGTGCAGATGAGATGGAAAGACAGAGTTAGAGACACCCTAAAAGCACTGAGGGAAAGGCACTTCAGGAGAGAGGAGCTGGACCAGAGCCTGGATCAGCCCCTGGCTCCCCCTGCCCTGCCCAGAGCCCCCAGGCTCTGCTCATCCTGCATGAGGCACCTCTTTCCCAGCAGCTCAGCCACCCTTCCCAGCCCTGGCTCTGGAGCACTTGGGAGGGGTGGGAAGGGCTCTGGGGCAGGGACATCACACTCGGCCTGGGCAGTGGGGTGGCACAAACCCATCCCTCAGAGGCAGAGCTGGGTAGGATCTCATCCAAAACCCACATCATGTTGCTGCTCCATTTCTTTTCCAACCCAAGACATGAGGCTGCTTGGAAAGCCAGAGATGGCTGAGCTCACAGGAGAGCTGAATTTTCCACTCCTGAGCCCAGGAGTGATAACTTTGTCATTCCTGAGCCCAGGAGTGTTAACTTTGCCATTCCTGAGCCCAGGAGTGTTAACTTTGCCATTCCTGAACCCAGGAGTGATAACTTTGTCATTCCTGAACCCAGGAGTGTTAACTTTGTCATTCCTGAGCCCAGGAGTGTTAACTTTGTCATTCCTGAGCCCAGGAGTGTTAACTTTGTCTTTCCTGAGCCCAGGAGTGTTAACTTTTGCCTTTCCTGCAGGTTCTGATGTGTCAGGATGCATCCTTGTCTCGCTCCATCAGGTTTGGCTTTGGTTTCAGGGTTAGAAGAGTCCCTTGCTGCTTCCCTCGTTTCGAGTTCCTGCCACAGCAGAGCCCAGAGGGTTTCACTGCTCAGCCCTGCTGGCTGAGCCCTCCCTCTGCTTGCATTAATGAATTCCTGATGCCTGGAGGGGTTTCTGTGATAACCTTCCCCGGGGATCTGCTCTGGGCAGGCAATGGCCTCTCCAAGTGCAGACTTGTGTCAGGCCAAGGGAAATTGCTGGCTGCATTTGCCATGAATCACCCAAATTACAGCCCTTTAATAAAGATAAAAAGCAGAGAGAATGGAACACGCTGCAAACCTATGGGCAGGGGGTTGGTCTCCTGAATCCAAAGGCAAAGCTTTGAAACCCTTGTTTGCTTGCACAGGGGGATTGGTTTGGAGAACTTCAAAAGGAATTTGGAAACAAATAAAAATCTGGTTAAACAGGGGGGAGCTGATAATCACAAATTATTCTTTTTTCCCAGATTTGTGAATTAAACTGCATTCCTGCCACATGGATGTGGCTTTTCCCCACCAAAGGCTTCTGCCTTCCTTGATCCTGCACAGCCCAGGACAGGCTTCAGCCTGACCTTGACCCTGTTCAGTGCCAAGTTGTCCTCCAAGGAGAGACCCCTTCAGAAGCTGCAAATCTGGCAAAAAAACGCCTGACTTCATCTGTGTTTGAAAGGAAAAAATCAGCATCAAACTAATGTTTTCCAGGTCTGCTGTAAGGGGATATGATAACAACAAATAAAGAGCAGTATTTGTGTTCCGGATATGAAAAAAGGGGATTTTTTGTTTCCACAGTTGGTGGGTGATATTTTGTGCAAGACACTCTGAGAGCCAGGGATGAGCAGGACCCGGGGGGGGGCTGTCCTTGGACAAGTGATGGGAATCCCCACTGCCACTGGCAAGCAGCTTGGAAGAAAAATGTGAAGGAGACCTGAATCATCCCATTTCAGGACATAAATCAGCCTCTAACTGACAGTGGGAACAGAAGAGCCAGTAGTGAAGGGTTGGGTTAGGTTTTCCAAAGGTAAAGAATTAGGGAGCTGTGAGCTGACAGCTTTAAGAGCAGCTGCTGCTCTGTGGCTGCTCCCAGCTGCAGCCTCAGGAGAAGCCAATGGAGCCAGAGCCCCAATCCATGAACTGTCCATCCTGCTCCCTTTGGCACACATTGCCCAGCTCAGGCTCCACTGCATCCTGGAGCAGAGGTCCCAAGGATCTGCTCTCACAGCAGCTTTCAGGGCAAGTGGTTGAATAAACCCAAAATAAATCTGTGAGAGGCAGAGACAAATTCAGCTCTGTCATGTGCAGAGACAACATCACTGCCCACCCCAGCATCAAACACAAGGCTTCAATCCCTAAAATCAGATTCAGTGAGGTTGGGAAAGCGTTCTGAGATCACTGAGTTCAACCACCCCCAGCACTGCCAGGGCCATCACTGACCACGTCCCCAAGTGCCACATCCACAGGGCTGTTAAACCCCTCCAGCTGTGCCAGGGCTGGACAGGCCTTCCCCCAAGGAAAGTTTTCCTGCCAGGCTGGTGGGAGATGAGGGAAGGAGCTGGAAGTGCTGGGTGAAGATTTGAAGGCCATAGCTCCATAGAAAGCAGGTTCTGTTGACTCTGCTGCTCACAGAGTTGCTTGACTGTTTTTTCTTGCCTTCACCTGAGTCAGACACAGCTGGAAAATTCCAAATTGACTCAAATCAGGAAAGCATTGAACTAAAACTCCCCTAGGTTTTGTCCCTGCTCTGCTCCTGATGTGCTCTCCCTGCCCCACACCTGCAGGGCTCCTCCATCCCAGCAATTCCCCCCTGCCAGCCCAGCCGTGTCCCTCCATCCATGCAGGCAGGAGAGGAAGCCAAGGAGAGCCTCACTAAGAGCCCACCCTGCCATTTCCCTGCTCCTGATGCATTTTTCAGGTTGTTGGGATCAGTTTCTTCTCTTTTGCTCTTTCAGGAGGACACAGAGCCCACATTTAGGATGAAGTCCTCAAGACTTTATTATAAGGCCCAGCAGCCACATCCCACTGTGTGTGGTTTTTCCATGTTCTCCATCCAGTGTGGCCACACCAGTCCATGGCCAGCTCCAGGAGCCCTGCCCTGGGGCCACCAGTCCTGTTGGGTGGCCCTGGCAGGGCAGGGCAGAGCCGGCTCTGAGCTGGGAACCCTCAGCACTGCAGAAGCTCAGAGCCCGGGCTCTGCCCTCTCCATCTGAGATAAATCACACATCAAACAGATTTGGCAAGCAGTTTCCAGATTTTCCCGGCATCTCTGTGCTTTGCAGGCCCCTAAAAGCCAGGGAAAGGGGCTGATGCTGGGCTCAGGTGTTTGCCCAGGGCAGCAGCCCCTGCCCAGCAATGGGACCCTGCCCTGGCTGGGGGAGTGTCCCCAGAGGGAGTTTGGCTCCCAGTTCACAAGAGACGGCAAACAGCCATCCATGTACACTGGGAGCAGCCCTGAACCCCAAATCCTGGGCTGATCCCAGCGTGGGCAGCAGGAGAGGGACTGGGATTGTGCCCCTGTGCTCAGGTGAGACCCCACCTGCAGAGCTGCCCCAGCCCTGGGCCCAGCACAGGCAGCACCTGGAGCTGCTGGAGGAGTCCAGAGGAGGCTCCAGGATGAGCAGAGGGATGGAGCAGCTCTGCTGGGAGGAAAGGCTGGAGGAGCTGGGATTGTTCAGCTGGAGAGGAGAAGCTTTGGGGTGACCTCAGTGTGGCCTTCCAGGACCTGAAAGAGACACAGGAGGACTGGAGAGAGACTTTGGACAGGGGCCTGGAGGGACAGGACACAGGGAATGGCTCCCACTGCCAGAGGGCAGGGATGGATGGGATATTGGGCAGGAATTGTTCCCTGGGAGGGTGGGCAGGCCCTGGCACAGGGTGCCCAGAGAAGCTGTGGCTGCCCCTGGATCCCTGGCAGTGCCCAAGGCCAGGCTGGACATTGGGGCTTGGAGCAGCCTGGGACAGTGGGAGGTGCCCCTGCCATGGCAGGGGTGGCACTGGGTGGGCTTTGAGGTCACTCCCAGCCCAGGTCGTTTCATGATTCTGTGATTCCACAACATCCTGACAACCAGCGGGATTTTCAATCACATTCCAGCCCCCCCGTGCTTCCCTCTGCGGTGATTTTGGGTGGATTTCGGAGCGCGGGGGCCGTGGCAGAGGCTGCTGTGCCCTCGGGCTCCTTGCTGCCCCACAATCCCTCCCAGAACCCTCGCAGAGCCGCAGCCCGGAGCGGGTTTGGAGCAGCTCCGGCTCTGCTCCGGTGCCCGCGGCTCCGGGGGCTCGGCGCAGTCATTAAAGAGCTCTTTGAAGTGCAGCTTTTTTCCCTGAAATGCAGGGCACGGTTTAGCGCTGCCCGGTTGTGTCACCGGCCCGGGGGGGGGCGCATACACGAGAGGCAGGGAAAGGGAAAGGGAAGGGCTCAGCCTGGAATGGAATGTTTGTGTCCCGCACGGAGCCGAGGCAACACTGAAAATCAAACACCTGCAATGCCCTGCCAGTGATGCCAGCGCGTGTTTGCAGCGGGGAACGCCCGTCCCCTGCCCCCGCTGCCCCGGCGGATGCTGCAGGACCGGTCCCTGCTCTGGGATGTGCCAGGAGCAGCACTGGCTCCTTACCTTGGCTTCCCGTCTCCATGGCGATGCTCTGCGTCATCCCCCGACACAGCGACAGCAGCCGGGACAGAGATGGGATGGGATGGGATGGGATGGGATGGGATGGGATGGGATGGGATGGGATGGGATGGGATGGGATGG
>VZTZ01015665.1:0-42139 GCA_013400955.1 Drymodes brunneopygia | reverse complement strand
ACAGGATGGGATGGGATGGGATGGGATGGGATGGGATGGTGGCTCTTCCCCTTGTGCCTGGTCCGCAAGAACAGGCTCTTCCCCTTGTGCCTGGTCCGCAAGAACACAGTCCCTGTCCTGAGGGTCTGCCCAGGAAAAAAAAAAATAAAAGATTAAAAAATCTGCTAAACCCTCAAATTTGGGCAGAAGAGCTTCCTAAGGGGTCTTGGAAGGGAGAGGAGAAAGAAGAGAGATGTGCTGGGTTTATTTGAAGCAGACATTGGTGACCACTGTGGCTGTCCCAGGCCCCGTCCAACCCCAGGCTGCTCCGTGCCTTTATCCTTCCCTAAATCACCTCCCCTCAATCACCAGAGGGAATTGTTTGAACAAATTTTAGATTAAAATTAAAGAGTAAGAGCTTCTCCCTCCTAAAACCGCATTTTGGGTTAATCCTGTATTTATCCTAAATGTGAATTAATCAAATAATTGAAGGACAAGGACATGAGAACAACGAATATCATCATGGAGAGCTTCCCATTAGTGTGTGTGGGATTACATCCACTCAATCCCGTCCTGGAGAAAGTGGATTAACCCTTCCTGTGGCCCTCATCACATGCTGGGAATGCTCTCTGCTGCTGTGCTGGAGGAGCAGCAGGAGGGCAGCCCATGGACCATCCCTTGGGGATGAAGAGGGAATAGCACAGGCAGGTCCTCAGGGGGAGCAGGGGAGGTGACAGGACAGGAATAAACTGGAGAGAGAGATGGGGATAAAATGGAGAGGATGGGCAGGTGACAGTGTCCCAGTGCCACTCCTGGCTCGGCCACCGAGCTCCTGGTTGGTCACCCTGAGGCCAGGCAGGATCTCCTCGGGGATGGAGGGGACGAAAGGAGCTGTCATGCAGGAGAAATGCCTTTGGACACACGTGGAATCCCGGTAAATGCCTTTGGACACACGTGGAATCCCGGTAAATGCCTTTGGGCACACGTGGAATCCTGGCAAATGCCTTTGGGCACATGTGGAATCCCGGTAAATGCCTTTGGGCACACGTGCAGCCATGGTTTGGGAGCTGCTGGTCAGAGGGGATCCTCCAAGCAGGCTCCACCTGTGGAGCTCCCTGGGAACTCCTGCTCAAGCTGCTGGAGCAGTCCAGAGGAGGCTCCAGGGTGAGCAGAGGGATGGAGCAGCTCTGCTGGGAGGAAAGGCTGGGAGAGCTGGGATTGTTCAGCTGGAGAGGAGAAGCTTTGGGGTGACCTCACTGTGGCCTTGCAGGACCTGAAGGAGCTGCAAGAAACATGGAGAGAGACTCCCTGTGAGCCAGGAGGGGCAGCTGGGCAGAGCAGCTCAGAGATGGGACCTTCCCCATGAAGGTCCTGGACTTCCAGAGGGATCATCCTTAGCTGGGAGGGTGACCCTGAAAGAGCTGGAAGGACTCCCAGGGCAAAAGGGGCTCTGGAGGTGGGTGGGGTGAGAGGCTCAGGATCAGCAGGAGCTGGGAAATCCCTGGGATGGGCTCGTTCCCATGGTCACCCCAGCTGCTCCTTCCCAGCCCCTTCCCAGAGCTCAGCCTGAGCCCAAAGCTCCACCCAGGCTCTCCTGAGCCGCAGCCCCCGGGCCCCTGTGCAGGAGCCTGGGATCCTTTTTCCAGAATCCTTTTCCCAGAAGGATTCAGAGGCCTACACAGCAGCACCTCCAGGGATGAGCACATCTTTCCATGCAGGAAATCCCCCAGCCAGGAGAGCGCTCAGGAATAATCCCTGGCCTGCTCCAGGAGCAGAGAGGGGAATTCCTGCTCCCCTCTCCAAAGGATTATCCAAGGAGACATCAGCAGGACAACCCTCACAAACACCTCCTCCCCAGGAGTGCATTTCCTCCTGTGGTTGTTCAGTGAGTGACAAAGGCTCTCAGGATTTTGCCAGAAATAATTGAAAACAGGTGCAGGAGCAGGTTCCAGCTCCATCACTCCTTTGTAATTCCTGGCAGTTCCAGAGGCAGCCTGGCTTTGCACAGAGCAGGACTGTGGCTGCTAAAAACACAAACCTGCTCCTGCAGGGTTTATTTGGATTGCAGGAATCCTTGAGCTCAAGGGAAAAGAGGCAGCACCTGCAACCTGCACTGGGCTATGCCAGCAGTGCAATCCTGTCTGGCACCAACTGCAAGGATCCCCTTCATCCATGGAAAACACATTTCCCAGGTGGAACTGACAGTGGAAATTCCTGGGCAGCTGGGAGTCACACCAGAAAAGGTGGGGAGAGGCACCAGTTTAGGGGGAAAGAAATGAAGTGATGGCAACATCACACATGGGCTCAGATGTTAAAGAAACAAAAATAAAATAAGAAAACTTTGGAAGAAAATAAAGGGGAACAAATCCCAAAGCTGGGGCTGTTCCTGCGAGGGGCACCCTGAGAAAAGAGCAGACACTGAATGAAAATGGATTGAGGGAATGAGTGCAGAGGAGTCCCAGTGATGGAATCACAGAACAGCTTGGGTTGGGAAGGGACCCCAGGGATCACCCAGCCCAGCTCCCAACCCTGCACAGACACCCCAACAACCCCACCCTGGGCATCCCTGGCAGCTCCTGGAGCTCTGGCAGCCTCAGGGCCGTGCCCATTCCCTGGGGAGCCTGGGCAGTGCCCAGCACCCTCTGGGGGAAGAACCTTTCCCAAAATCCAGCCTGAGCCTGCCCTGGCCCAGCCCCAGCCCTTCCCTGGGTCCCTGTCCCCAGAGATCAGCACTGAGCAGGAGGAGCTCAGAGCCCACGGCAGCTCCTCCCCAGCCCCTCCCCAGCTCCCTGGTGGATGTGGTGCCTGGTTCTGGAGCAGGAACGCTTCTCCCAAGAAGCTTTGCTGGAGGCAGCAGCTTCAGTGGGTGAGATGGGGTGGAAGGGCACAGGGTGGGGAAGGATCTCAGAGCCCGAGGGGTCCTGGTACCCCAGCCCAGGACGGCACGGCTGGGATGGAGCCAGGGTGGGAGATGGCAGCGAGGAGCTGCCGGCACCGTGTGCCATCCCCTCCAGGCGAAGTGGCGGCCGTGGGACGAGGCCTGAGGTCACACCTGAGCTGGGCCAGCCCGGGCCGAAGCCCTGCCCCACTCCAGGGCAGGTGAAAGCCCGGTCGCAGCGGAGCCCCCGGGCCGTGCTGGCTCCCAGCGCATCGCGCAGTGCCCTCTGCTGCACGCTCCGCCCGGGGAGGGCAGATCCTCCCAATCCCCCACCGCAAACGTCATTCCCGAGCCAATTCAATCCTCATTTCGGTTAAATTGAAAAAAAAAAAACCAAACTAATCCAAAGGAATTTTTTTGCACGACCTCAATCCATTTAAGGCAGGATCTTTTCCAGAATGATAGAGGCCATTTATCATTAAAAAAATATCTATGTCATATTATTGCTCCTGTGACTGATGGCATTACAGGCGCTGATGGAGCATTAAATGTGATATCACAGATTTCTGTTATTTAAAGGGACAAAGTCAAGTTAAATTTTCCAGTCAGGGGGATGAGACAGGGAATGAATCCACTTCATTAAAACTGCTCCTGACTCCTGTCAGAGTGCTGTGATTTGTTCAAATACACATAATTTCCTTTCCCATTCTGCTAGGACTGGAGAGAGAGACACAGTATCAAAATCTAGATCAAAGTGATGGAGGGCTGCCAGAGACACCCAGGGTTTGTCAGCCGGGGCTGTCAGTCCCTTCAGGAGCAGAGGAATTGTGAGGAATTGTGTCCTGCTGCACCCCAGACCCTGCCCCAGCACCCCCAAACCTCTTCAGCACCCACACCTGGCTGAAAATCCCCTCCTGGAAAAGCCCCAGGGGAGCAGGGAAAAACCCATGGAGTTTTTTTGCCTCAGCTCCAGAAACATTCCCTGATTCCTGGAGTCCCAGCACGGAGCTCCTGGGATGCTGGGGCCTGGCCCAGGCAGGATGTGAAGTGCAATGGGCCAAAGGGAGCAGGAATATTTGCTGGGATGGAGGTGGGAAGGAGAGTGAGGGACCAAGCTGCTCAGAGACTGCAGCACAGGGAAATAATGAACACCTCACATGAGAGGGGACCAGAGCCTGGAGAGGCTGGGAGAGGCAGAAAAGAGAATGTGCCATGGAGGGCCAAGGAAACAGCAAGAAAGGTGCAAGTAAAGACATTTTCAAGAGTGATTTCGGAAGCTTAAATTCCCTTTTATGCAGGACTTTAATTTGCTTGGGCTGCCAGTGAGGTCTGAGCTACAGAGAACCTGACTTCAGGATACTTAAATACCTCAAACACAGCTCGGGCTCTGAGCATGGGAGATTTTCATTCTGAAGCCCCTCCGCATGACCAGCACCTCCCAAAGCCTCTGCAGACCCATCCCAGGAGCCTGAGGCACTGCAGGGATGGGATTGGAGGCAGACTGAAAGCTTTGCCCAAACTCCCATTTGTGCAGGTGAGCATGGCTGAGTTTGGCTCAGGAGAGTTCTGCACCAGCAGCCCTGAGCACAGCCCAGCCCAGGCTGGAGTGCCCTGGGAGCCTGGAGAGGGGGGCAGGAATGAGCTGGGATCCGAGGGGCACTCACAGCGAGCAGGCTGAGGACAGGGCTTGTGAGATGGAAAAGGAGAAGGAAGCAGCAGCAGGAAGGCCCCGGGCCCTGCCCTGTGGGTCAGGGACACAGAAACACAAAGGGACAGGGCAGAATCGGGGCTGCCAGCACAGCAGGGACAGCAGGGAAGGGTTTGGGGGGCACAGGAGGGGACAGGGCTGGAGAAGGCTGCTCTGGAGCCCTGAACCTCAGGATGGGTGTGCAGGGAGGGGTCCAGGCACAGAGCTTTGCTCCAGGGCACAGCTGGCTTTCACCCTCGGTAAATCAGCTCCCAGGAGAGGCTCCCTGGAATGCTGCTTGTTTTCCAGCAAGGAGGAACAGCTAAATCCCCCAGTGATGGGGCTTTGTCTTTTTCATTCCATTCCTGCAGCCCAGGAAGCTTTTCCTGATCCGTTTGATCTCCCCTTATCACCCAGCCCAGGATGTGGGCAGTGCAGCCACTCCCGTTTCCATGTCCATTCATCCAGGCATTTCCTCCTCCCAGGGACCCTCTGGCCCATCCCTGGCAGAGGCCCAGGGTGCCCAGGGATGCTCTGTCCAGTGCTGTCCTGCAGGGACAGCCCCCCTTCACTCCTCTCTTCCACAGCCAGCTCAGCCCAGCAGCAGCACCCCAGGAGCTCCAGCCAAATTCCTCATGGGAAACTCCCGGTTCCCTCAGCCGTGGTTCCAACCATCCCCTCTCCAATGGGACCCTGGTGGGTTATTAAACCTCTCCAAGAATCCCCTGGAGACCCTCCAGCCTTGCCCTGGGTGTGTGGGGCTGGGAGTGCTGCCCGGGGAGAACACAGCACCAGCACTGGGAGCCCATCCATGATCCTGGATTTCCTCAGGAGGCTCCATCCCCCAGGGACAGCAGCTGTGCAGCACCAGGAGGGGCACAGAGGGCAAAATAAGCACAGCAGAACCAAATGTGCCTCACTTCAGGGTCTCCAGGATTTGGGCTGGCTCAGTGCGGTGCTCCCCCTTGTCCTGGCTCCTGCCAGGGCTTTAGTTCCTCATCCCAAAATTACAGAATGAACAAAGAAGCTCTGGACGACTCAGGCACTTGAACACAGCACAAATGTGCTGCTTCATAAATCCTGCGGTGGCTGAGGGCTTGGAAGCTGCAGGAAGGGATTGATGGATGGGTTTTTCCATTCTTATTAAGCCGGGCTCAAAAACATTTTCCCAGCAGCTGTAAGGCCTTGATGCCTCCTTCCTTCTGTCTTTGGGACACTGAAGGGAATGGAAAAAATAAGAATATTCCTTCTCCAGCCATTTCCTCAGCTGGACACTGAGCTCTGGAAGGTTTTGTCCTCACACTTGTGCAGGTGGAGCTTGGCCAGGGAATTCCTGCTGCACCTGGGGCTCTGAGGGGAGGGCTGGCTGTGCCAGGCTCTCCAGGGACACAGGACCCCCCTTCCTCTGCCCCTTGGTGACAGGGCCAGGAGCTCCAGGGCTGGCATGGATAAAGCTCCATCCTGAGCTCACCAGCACATCAGCTTCCCAAAACATCATATTTTTGTGCCTCCAGGTGAGGATAGAACATCTCCAATGCATCACTTCCAGCAGAGCAGGGAGGATGTGGCTGCAGTCCCAAACTGTTGCTCTGGGAATGGGGTTTGTGACTCAGCCACCACTCCTGGTGTGGAACTGGACAAGAATCAACCCCTCCCGTGTCCCTCTGCCACCTGCAAGGGCAGCTCACTGAAGGATTCATTTTGCTCCCTAATTTTTGCTGCTCTTCTGTTTTAAAATTGGAAACTGCCATGGCCAGAGACAGTTGAAAAAAATCACACAGCCTGGAGGCTTTTCTTAGCACAAGTCACAGAATCACAGAGTCATTGTGGTTAAAAAACTCCTCTGAGATCTTCGAGTCCAAGCACCCCCAGCACTGCCAAGGCCACCCCTGCCCATGTCCCCAAGTGCCACATCCACAGGGCTCTTAAACTTCTCCAGGGATGGGGGCTGCTCTGGATAGCTGTGCCAGGGTTCAACAACCCTTTCCATGAAGGAATTTCCCCAATATCCACCCAAACCTCCCCTGGCCCAGCCTGAGGCCGTTCCCTCTCCTCCTGTCCCTGTTCCCTGGGAGCAGAGCCCGACCCCCCCGGCTGCCCCCTCCTGTCAGGGACTTGTGCAGAGCCACAAGGTCCCCGCTGCGCCTCCTTTGCTCCAGGCTGAGCCCCTTTCCAGCTCCCTCAGCTGCTCTTGGGGCTCCAGACCCTTCCCAGCCCCCTCAGGAGTTTTCCAGCCCCTTCCCAGCTCCTGAGTGTTTCCACCCTGGTAATCCAAAGCTGGTTAGTGCTGACTCAGCACCTTCAGTCGGTCTGAGGTCTCTGAACAGCCAGCCCTTAATCCCTTGGGATTTCACCCATTAAAAAAGCCTCAGTGATGACACTCAGCCACTTGTCACAGGCTGATGGCACCCAGTGGCCATGGGGCAGGGCTGAGTTGTTTGGGCTGTGATGGGTTTGGGAGTGACAGACATGGGGAACTCAAAGGAAAATGTCCAAACTCCCCAGCTGATCCAGTCCAGCTCTTATTAGAAATGCAGGGAAAGTAGACAGGCATATGCAGGTAGCACCAGGATGATTTATTTCATTACCCCTACAATTATTATTGGAGTTCAGGAGCTCCTGAGGCACAGCAGGACCATTGGAATAAAACAGGGAAGCAAAGTGCAGAGAAGGAATGGAATAGAATGAGGTGTGCAAACACATCATGCCCAAGGAAATACTGTGATCCAGGGTTTCCAGGGCTGGAAAACTGGGAGCTTCCTTAGGAAAACCAAGGAGCAGCTGTTTGGAACAGAAGAGTTTAAAGCAGGCAGCACAGAACAATTCTGGATTTTGGTGGGCATGCCAAGACTGGGGGATCTCAGGGAGGAGATGTCACCTCTGATCACCCCTGGGACTCTGCTGGAGATGGAACCTGGATGGTTGGAGCCAGCTGAGGGCTCAGCCCCAGGGCACAGCCAGCAGTGCCCCCGAGCTGCCCCTGCAGCCCCACCCGACCCAGGGGCTCTGGGGGGGCCCTGGAGGGGGCGATGCCGGGGGGTCCCTGCGTCAGGAGCAGCGCTGGGAGCACCTCCTGCCTCACCTGCATTCCCTGCACCTGGGGCTCTCCAGGCTTGCTGGGCTCCTGCTCGCTCCAGGGGCTGTGGGGCTCCTCCCACACCCAGCTTGGCCTGGATCCGTCTGGGATCCTCTCCCATCGGGTCCTCTGGAGCAGCAGCTCAGCCCAGGTCATCAGACTCATTAAACTCATTAAACCCATCAAACAAACTCATCAAACCCAACAAACCCAACAAACCCATCAAACCCATCAAACCCATCAAACCCAACAAACCCATCAAACCAAACAAACCCATCAAACCCATCAAACCAAACAAACCCATCAAACCCATCAAACCCAACAAACCCATCAAATCCATCAAATCCATCAAACTCATCAAACCCATCAAACAAACTCATCAAACCAAACAAACTCATCAAACCCATCAAACCCAACAAACTCATCAAACCAAACAAACCCATCAAACCAAACAAACCCATCAAACCCATCAAATCCATCAAACCCATCAAACCCATCAAACCCATCAAACCCATCAAACCCATCAAATCCATCAAACTCATCAAACCCATCAAACCCAACAAATCCATCAAACTCATCCAACTTATCGAACTCATCAAACCCATCAAACTCATCAAACCCATCAAACCCAACAAACTCATCAAACCAAACAAACCCATCAAACCAAACAAACCCATCAAACCCATCAAATCCATCAAACCCATCAAACCCATCAAACCCATCAAACCCATCAAACCCATCAAATCCATCAAACTCATCAAACCCATCAAACCCAACAAATCCATCAAACTCATCCAACTTATCGAACTCATCAAACCCATCAAACTCATCAAACCCATCAAACCCAACAAACTCATCAAACCAAACAAACCCATCAAACCAAACAAACCCATCAAACCCATCAAATCCATCAAACCCATCAAACCCATCAAACCCATCAAACCCATCAAACCCATCAAATCCATCAAACTCATCAAACCCATCAAACCCAACAAATCCATCAAACTCATCCAACTTATCGAACTCATCAAACCCATCAAACTCATCAAACCCATCAAACCCAACAAACTCATCAAACCCATCAAACCCATCAAATCCATCAAACACATCAAACCCAACAAACTCATCAAATCCATCAAACACATCAAACCCAATAAACCCATCAAACACATCCCTGTGGCCTGAGCAGGTGCAGGGCTGGCAGTGCCAGCCCAGGCAGGGGTGACACCCACACAGAGCAAAAGCCACCATGGGTCACCTTGTCCAACTTTTTGCCCCTCCTGGAGCCCATGGCCTCAGCAGGGCCCTGACTGCTCAGTGCCAGGGATCAGGAAAGGAGCAGAGATGGAAAACTGAAGGGCTGGGACATCATTCCTGCAGCAGAAGCCTGGGGTGGTTCCTGAGCTGAGCCTGTAGAGCAAGGAATTAAAAAGGGACAGGAAAGGAAGGACTGGCCAAGAGCTGTGGGAGTCCCAGGTGGAGAAAGGCCCAGTTTTCTCTTCCCAGTGAAGGTTCCCCTGAAAAATTCTTGCCATTCCCAGAATCCCTGCACTGCTGATGGCGTGGCACTCCAGAGATGGGACAGGAGCTCCTCGTGTACTTTAAGGATCCCACAGAGCCTTTTCCTTTTCTTCCGAGGAATTTGATCCTCTCCTCCTGTCCCCAGGCAGCAGCAATCAGGGGCAGCGAGCCAGGGCTGCACTCCCTCATTCTACAGCTGCACAAGGACCAGCTGCAGGTGCTGGACTGTCCCAAGGGCACACAGGATGTGGCTGTCACCCCTCTGCCCCTGCCATCATCGGTGACATCAGGGAGGACAATGAGCTGCCATCAAAGAGTGCCTGTGAGGAGGTGGGAGGCTCTTCATGGTCCAGGTTTGTCCTTCCCAGCTCCTTGCACCTCTCCAGGTGGGACTGGGAAGGTCTGGTCCAAGCCCTATTTCTCACAGAGCTCTCCAGCTGTCACCTCCCTAAGGATCAGCAGGACCCTGTGGGACTGGGGAAGGGGTGGTGGGTTCAGGTGCCTGCCCTGGACCTCTCTTGGTGACCTGAACAGGCCTAAGCCTCTCTTGGTTACTCTTTCCTGGTTATCCCACTTGGTTCTCCCTGGGTTTTGGTCACAGGAGGCCCAAACCTGCTGAGCCCCCAGCACAACCTCTCATCCTCCCAGCTGAGCTCAGGCACAACATGAAGCACCTCTTTCAAAGCAGCGAAGATGTTTGGATTTGCAGAAATGTTCCTTGTGCTGTGCACAGGAGGATGTGGTTGGGAGGACACAGCTGACATCAAGAATTCCCTAAGTCCAAGTTCTGAAATGCGTCTGCCACGGAGCCCCAGCTGCCCTTTGCTGGCTGGGGCTCCTCCCCTCTCTGCATGTGCCAGCAGGACTATTTCTATTCTCAGTCCAAGCCTCCATCAGTGCTTCTCCTCTTTTCCTGGCTTTTGTTGGATTCCAGGACCGCGCCAGGGCGAGGTTATCAGCAAAGCTTTGCCCAGCTCGTTGATGTGGTGCTGAGGGCAGGTCAGGGTGGGGTTATCATTGCAGCCCTTCCAGGCTGGCTGATCCAAGGGGGGCACAGAGCTCCTCAGGGCTGGTTCCTGGCCCTGGCTGATCCAAGGGGGGCACAGAGCTCCTCAGGGCTGGTTCCTGGCTCTGGCTGATCCAAAGGGGGCACAGAGCTCCTCAGGGCTGGTTCCTGGCCCTGGCTGATCCAAAGGGGGCACAGAGCTCCTCAGGGCTGGTTCCTGGCCCTGGCTGATCCAAGGGGGGCACAGAGCTCCTCAGGGCTGGTTCCTGGCCCTGGCTGATCCAAGGGGGGCACAGAGCTCCTCAGGGCTGGTTCCTGGCCCTGGCTGATCCAAGGGGGGCACAGAGCTCCTCAGGGCTGGTTCCTGGCCCCAGAGCCTCGGGCAGGACTTTGCTGTGGGCTCAGAGGTGCTGCTGTTAGCAGATCAAAGCCAGGCTGGGGGAATCCAGGGCTCAGCTCCTTCTTTCCCAGGGGTTCAGGTCACTTCTGGAACTGCTGCATTTCCCAGGAGAAGAGGAGGCTGTGCTGGGAAGGGCTGGGTGCATTTGCCCCTCAGTTCAGTGGGGATTTGGGTGGGCACAGCTGGGCCAGGGAGATCTCAACCCTCAGCCAGGCACCAAAATCAGCCTCAGCATCTCAACCTCAGCATCTCAAAGCCTCTGGAAGGACACTGTTCCATGTGCAGAATGTGCACCAGGAGCTTGGGAAACCTGACCCTCCTGGGTTTAGTCGGGTTTTCACACAGAAATGAAGCAGAGGACAGAGTCAGAAAAGGGTTCAAGCAAAGACACAGAAAAAGGGGAACTTCCCAAAGCTGCTGGCATTTGCCAGACTGCAGTGGGAAGGGTGAAGGGCAGGGACTGAAGCCGACCCCTTGCTCTGGAAATCACTGCTGTGCTCTCAGCACTCCTCCTGCAGCCGAGGGGTTCGCTGGCTGTGTCCCTGTGCCTTTAACTGGAGTCTCAGCCCGCAGGTGACACAAACCCCTGTCAGGGTGATGAGTGTTAACACTAAAGGCTTTGCATTTTTAATCGAGGAGCCGAGCTCTCACTGAAGGGAAGCTCGGGCCGAGCTGCCCTCCTGCCTTTCGAGCTGGCTCGGGGAGGAGCTCGGGTTTGCCATCGTTTATTTGTGCAGAACGTGCTGTAGCTGCTGCTCTGCTCCAACCCCACCCAGCAAAACCCCAAACTCAGAGTCCCGGGGCAAACCAGCCCAGCCGAGCTCCTGGGCTGCCCAAAGCACTCCCCAACAAAGGTAAAGCCGTGCTGTCCCTTCCTGAGAACCGATGAATATTTAATGCAGCCGCTTAACTCCACTTAACCCCTCTCGTTAATATTTACAGCTGAGGAAAGGCAGGGCAGGGCTGGGGCATGGAGAGCTCAGACAGGGCTGGGGATCCTTCCCTGGTGTCTCAAACCTGGACACAAAACTGGAATAAGGATGGCAAAGAGTCCCCCAGCCAGCCCCGGGGTGATGGTCCTGGTCCTGAAGGGATCCAGGGATCCCAGGGGCTGCTCTGCACCAGCCGGGGGAGAAGGGGCTCCAGGATGGGTCTGGAAAAGCCCAGCAGGGAGGTCAGGACAGGGGAGAGGCAGAGCCAGCTCTTGCAGCTGGGCTCTCACTCACACCGTGGAATCACAGGCCCTTCTCCCGAAGTCTGGCTTTGGTGCTCAAGGTTTAACACAGCAGAACAAATCTGTGGCCAGCAGAATTCCAGGGAGCCCTGAGGGCACAGGAATAAATCCAGGCCAAGGGTTTAAAGTTTCCCAGCAAGGCTTTGTTGGGATCCATTCCTTGGCTGCAGCACACCGGGACAGGACCAGAGCACACGAGGGTAGAGCTGGGGCTCAGGGGACTCAGACCATCCTCCAGGAGCACCTGGATCCCTCTGGAGCTGGGCTGTGTCTGCATGGGAATGTGTGAGACCCGGATAACCTGGAGCCACAGCCGCACTGGGCTTTATGGGGATGTTTATGGGATGTTTGTGGGATGACTGTGGGATGTTTATGGGATCCTCCCCGTGGAAAGGGAGCTGATGAACGTCCTGGAGCTGCCTCTCCTTGCTCTGCTCAGCAGATTTACAGCCTCATCTCCACAGCCCTGCAAGGACACAGCTTCGTGTCCTTGGGAAGGACAGGCCCTGCCTCTCCTCCTCCTCCTGGGCCAGCAGCCCCTTCCCTGGCTCTGAGAGCCTTTCACAAATCCCCAGCCCTGGCTCTTCCCTCACCTTCCCCAGGCCCAGGTTTTGTTAGCCCAGCTGCCCCAGCCCCTGCCTGCAGAGCCAGCCCAGCACCAGAGCCACCCCAGCAGCACCCTCAGCTCTGCAGGACCTGCCCAGGGTCACCCCCGGCGCGGTCCCCTCCTCTCCCTCATTCCCTGAGGCACCAATTCCCAGCTCTGCCTCCCAAACCCCCCGTGCTGTGTCCATCCCCATCCTCCTGGGCTGAGCAGAGGGGCCTCTGGGAGCCCTTCCCTGAGCCCTGCTCCTGCACACAAATGTATTCCCACACTCCCAGAAATCCACATCATTAACAGTTGATGAGATCAAACATTTTCAATTTAACAATTTGCAAGCGCCTGAGGGCTCTCGGTTCCCTTTGTTTTCCCTCTCCCTTCCCACTCCTGCAGCCCAAAGGAGCCCATTTAGAGGAGATTCACCCCCTGCTGGCCTGGCTGGAGGCTCCTGAAGCTGTTTCTCTCTGTTTCTCCCTCTGGAACACAGAAAAAACTCCCAGTGACACCATTCCTGTCACCAAACCCTCCACGATGCTCCCTGAGGCTCACTGGAATTTTTGCCACAAGGTTTTCTGTTTGGTTTCACGGGTTTATATTTTTTTCCCCCTTGCAAACACAAAACTGCTCCTGCTGAATTCTGTCCCTGCTTTTCTGGCTCTTCCACTCGTCTCTCTCATCCACCTGCCCATTTCCACCACCCTTCCTTCCCTGTCCCTGCCGTGCCCAGGCTCTTATCTCATGCATCATTCATCCCAGCTCAGAGCCTTCATTTAGGGCAGCCTTCTGGGAGCTGCACATCTCCTTGAATTCCTCTTCTCCTGCTGCCTTGCCCTGATTTGCACTCACGCACACTTTCCCTGGAGTTTTTCTGGGAGGGGCAGGAGGAAGGAGAGCAGCCTCCACACACCTTGCACCAAACCTTGGGAAGTTTCCATGGAATGTGAATGTCCTGAGCCTGGCCCTGGGCTGGGTTGGGCTGGCAGCTCTGGCACTGGCACAAGGCCAGCAGGAGGGGCCAGGGTGACATAAAACACAGGGTGGAATTGTCTGGGAGCTGCCAGGAACGTTCCCCAGGCTCTGGGAATGCTCTGGAGCTAAGGGAGGATGCTGTGGTGGATTCCCAGCAGTGCTAGTCCTGCTCCCAGCAGCATCTTTGGGAACAGATGCCACAGATCCCATCCCTGCACCTGCCAGTGGGAATTTAACTGGAGCTGGAGCACCCACAGGCCACTGAGCTTCCCAGCCCCCTCAGGAGACAGCAGTGCTGGCACTGAAAGGGACAATATTTCCAGCCTGGATATTTCCATTGCATTTCTCTGCTGTTTGGTGGCTGCCCCTGGATCCCTGGAAACATCCCAGGCCAGGCTGGATGGGGCTCTGTCCAGCCTGGGATGGTGGGAGGGGTCCCTGCCCATGGTAGGGGCTGGAAGGGATGAGCTTTAGGGTCCCTTCCAATCCCAAACACTTTGTGTCACCAGCTGACAACTCAACACTCCAAAAAACTGCCCCAAACCCCCAGATGTGCTTTCCTTGGGGTACAAATGGCAGTCCTGGGGAGCATGAACTGAAGGACAAACACAGCATGAGGAAAGGCTTGGGAAGGGCTTTGCAGCCCCTTGCTGGAGCCTCCAGGTTTCCATCAGTGCCAGAGGCCTGGAGATGTCCCAGTTCTGGCACTGCTTGAAGAGATAAAAGCTGCTGAGGAATTCCCAGCTGTGCTGGGGCTGTTGGGAGAGCTCCAGCTGGGACTGGGGCTCTGGCTGGGAGGACAAAGGGGCAGAGCCATCCCCACCTCCTTCCCTCAGGAAATGCTCTGGGTGTGATTCCCTGGAGTGTGGGATGAGCTCATGGGCAGAGCTTCTCCACTGGGCCAGAAATGCACACAAAGGTTTAGGGCAGAACATGGCAAATTACTGCCCAGGAGACAGAACCACGTTTGGGGTGCTTTGGCCTGAGCTGGATTGAACTGGATCCCAGCAGCAACTCCCCTGCTGGCTGGGAACTCAGGGAGCTTTTTCCAAGCACTTCCATAGCTCTCGTGCCTTGGAGAGTAGAAAAATAAAAATAAATAAAAATTAAAATCGCTATAGATATGAATATAGCAGGTACACACGGCAGCCACGTGATTTTCCACCTTCCTTTGGCTGGTGGATGTCTGGTTGTTGTCCCCCCAGAGGCTGTGGAAGGGCTGGCCAGGGAAAGCCACCGGTGGAGGGGGACCTAGGCAGGGGCAGCTCCACCCAAACCACCCCTGGAGACCTCCTGGCAGTGGTGGAACTTCCCAGGGTGGGGTGAGGCACAGGGAGATCCTTGAGAGGCAGCTCAGCCACATCCAGTGGCAAATCCCGTGGCTCAGGGGTGTTTGGGCTCATCCCAAGGCAGCGCTGGGAGCTCACCCGAGGCTGGAATCCCGGGAGGAGGGGGCTCATCCCAGAGTACATCCCAGGAGAAAGGCAGGGGGATCAGAAGGACACCAGGAGTGCTCCAAGGCTCTGCCCGAGGGCTGATCCCACCTGGAGCTCCAGGCCTGCCGGGCAGGGATCAGCTCCAATCCCCTCCTCAGCGTTTACAAAGCCCCACTCACTTCGGGGAGGATTTCAGATTAAGCTCTTTAAGCAACAAAGCAAGATCTCTCTTTTAAACCTCTGCTTAATCCCCTAATCCTGAGGGGAGGCCTCTCCTCCCCCTGGGGAAAAAGGAGAAGGAGGTTTTTTGCTGAGGAGACATAATGACTTCATCCCCACATAATCGGCTGATATTTGCTGATTAGACACAGAAAGCCTTGGGGAAAGTTGGATTTTGGATAACAACTTAAAGATCTTTAAGAAAAAAAGAGATACCCCCAAAACCACCCTAAAACCACAGGAGGAGCCAATGGGAGAGGGGAGAAAAGGGCCCTGCTCTGGTGGCCCTGAGGTGCAAAGGGCAGAGCGGGGATTCCCGTGATGGGACAGGGAACAAAACCCCCCAGTCCACAGCTGGGACTCTGAGCTGGACATTTGGGATGGCCCAGGGCAGAGCTCAGCTCTTACATGGAACAACCCCCGGATATTTTGGGATGGAAGGCACCTCTGGAGGGCTCCAGCCCAACCCACGGTCAGCAGTGGGGTCACACCCGGTCACTCCGGGGCTTGTCCAGGTCATAAAACCCTCCAGGGACCGGGGCCAGACCTTCCCTGCAGCCTCCCACCTTCCCCGGGGGACGCTGCGGGCAGGGAGGAGCTGCCACTGCCCTGGGCAGGAGGTTTGGGGCCTCCGGGGTCTCCAGGCACAGGGGAAACCCAGAACGAGGAGCACAAAGCCAGCACAGCCCGGGGGGGGGGGGGGGGGGGCCGGGGGGGNTCGGGGGGCGGGGGGGGGGGGGGGGGGGGGGTGTCACTGATGGCGGCTTTAGATGGGAGATAGATAAGAAACATCAAAACTTCAAATCGTGTTACCAAAGCAGGAGTGAAGTCTGCCAACAGCCTGGAAAATACTGAATGCTATAAATAATAAAAAATAATATCGAATCTCTAAACAAAATGAACACTCATTTTCTGTCTCAGACTGATTTTTCTACGAATCTTTCTGAGTTTATTCAGCACTACTTGTAGTTGAAGTGATTTCAGCACAAATATCCAAAGGAAGCAGCCAGTGTGAGCTGGGAACCTGTTCTAGACGTGAAGCAGGTGATTCCTGCCAACATTCCCACAGAACTGCTCCTCCCTGGGTTAAAGCTTGGGATCTTAGTCTAGAAAATAGTTCAGATCGAGGGAAAACCACTGCTGCCACTGGGAGCTGCTGGTGTCACCCAGAGACACAAAGGGAGAGGAAACAGCTCTGACTGCCGGAGCTCCTGGGGCGTTTAATGAACACCTTGGGCCATCCCACACCTGAGAGAGGAGCTGCAGGGGCTTCCTTTGCAGCATCACAGTCACAGCATCAGTCACAGAATGGCCTGAGCTGGAAGGACCCACTGGGATCATCCAGCCCAGCCCCTGGCCCTGCACAGACACCCCAACAACCCCAGCCTGGGCATCCCTAGCAGCTCCTGGAGCTCTGGCAGCCTCGGGGCCGGGACCATTCCCTGGGGAAGACGAGTCTGTCCTAAATTCCATCATCCCGGCGCTGCCAACAGCCCGTGCTGGTGGCTGAGCAGGGGAAAAGCAGCCCTTGCCTCACAGGAAGGTGGGGGTCAGTCAGAAAGAGAAAAGAGGGGTTAAGGTTTTACCTGCCCAGCCTGGGAAAGAAGCAAATAAAACAAAATCCAAGTGAAACCTCCAGACTCAAAAAAATACATCTGCACTGCTCTTGCTTTCAGCCCCAGAATGGCTGGGGCTGTGATGGGTGTGTGGGAAGAGCTGCCCCAGTCCAGACGGGCTGAGAGAGGATGGGAGGCCCCAAATCCCTGAAACCCACCGGGCACCTGGGTGTGTTCTGGAGGGGAGTGGGATCTGAAGCTCTTTGAGACCGACTCCCCCCGGCTGCCCCCTCCTGTCAGGGACTTGTGCAGAGCCACAAGGTCCCCCCTGAGCCTCCTTTGCTCCAGGCTGAGCCCCTTTCCAGCTCCCTCAGCTGCTCCTGAGGCTCCAGCCCCTTCCCAGCTCTGTTCCCTTCCCTGGACACGCTCCAGCCCCTCAGGGACATTCCGGAGTTGAGGATCCCCATGGTCAGGATGCACCAACAGCAGAGGCTGCACCAAACCCCTTTCACTGCAGAACTTCCCAGCCAGGTCCCATTTCCGTAATTCTGTGGGACCAATCCTCCAGAGGGGCTCCAGTGCCGCCCTCCCCCAGCCCGGGCAGGAATCGCCAGGTGCCGATGAGGTTCAGGAGATGGGGATAATTTGACAGGAGGCTTCAGCTTTCTCGGAAAAGGCTCCCCGGGCTGCTCGTTTAACAGCTGATTAGTGCTGCCTTTGATGCTCTCCTGTTCCTTAACCACGTGCTCAGCACCGAGATGATTTAACAGCTGAGCCGAGCCCAGCCCCTGGCACAGACAGGGAGTTTAGCAGTGCCTGAGCTCCCAGATGGTGCCCCAGAGGTGAGGATTACGTTGTTATCAGCATCCCTAAAAATCCCAGTGATTGGAACAGCAGACAGAGACACGGAGGATTTATCCCATCAGGACTTCAACACCTTTTTTATGAGTAATTGCTGCTTTCTGAATTTTTTCAAGAGTTGGTTTGGGTTTTTTTGCTGGAGTAATTCCTTGCAAACCTTCTCATTGACTTCGGTCTGTCCTGAAGAGATGGGGATTTTTTTTATTTAAAAATTTGAATTTGAAGGATGCCCCCAGTCACTCTGCACTGGGGGTCTGACTGAGGCATTCACCCATCCCAGCAGCTCCCAAGGGGCCTGAGACTCTCCTGAAATGGGAGATGGGATGGGGAGAAGGTAAAAATACATCTGTGAGGCAGAACCCACCCATAAGGAATCCTATAATGGTTTGGGTGGGAAAGGACCTTAAATCCCATCCAGTGCCACCCCTGCCATGGCAGGGACACCTCCCACTGTCCCAGGCTGCTCCAAGCCCCAATGTCCAGCCTGGCCTTGGGCACTGCCAGGGATCCAGGGGCAGCCACAGCTTCTCTGGGCCCCCTGTGCCAGGGCCTGCCCACCCTCCCAGGGAACAATTCCTGCCCAATCTCCCATCCATCCCTGCCCTTTGGCAGTGGGAAGCCATTCCCTGTGTCCTGTCCCTCCCTCCCTTGTCCCCAGTCCCTCTCCAGCTCTCCTGGAGCCCCTTCAGGCCCTGGAAGGGCCTCTGAGCTCTCCCTGGAGCCTTCCCCTCCCCAGGTGAGCACCCCCAGCTCCCCCAGCCCAGCTCCAGCCGTGGGAGCAGCTCCAGGGCCCCTCTGGACCTGGGCCCTGGGCATGGGGCACTGCCTGGTGACAGCCAGAAATGCCCTGGGCTGGGGCATCCCGTGCGCTCCCGTTGGCTTCCATTGTGCTGCTGCTCCCGGGGTTTGAGGGGTGAAGATCCAGCCTGGCAGAAGGAGCTGTGCTGATGCCTGGGGTGGGTGCCCTGCTCCTCAGTGTCACTGCTGGACACGGGACAGCAGCTCCGGCCACCTCCAGTCCCTGCTCCCATGGCCTGCCCAGGGCAGGGAGGAGAGCCAGGAGAGGGGGGACCTGCTGAGCTCCCACCACTGGGAAAGCTCAGCTCCAGAAGGGCCAGGGCTTCCTTAGAAACATTTCCCTGGGATTTGTTGCCTTCCCTTCCCCACAGTGAAGGAGCAGAAATGTCCTGGCTGGGTCGGGTCCCTCCCTCTGCCAGCTCCTGCCTCAGTTTGCAGGTGACAAAATGAGGACGATGCCCTTTCTTCAATTAATTCCCATTCCTTCTTCCTTCCCCCTCAGGGCACAGCAACAGCTCCAACATCATAAATGATTTAGGAGCGGAGCCAGATGAAGCCAAAGCTGATGGATGACAATGCTCTGCTTGGGGGAATGTTTTCCTGCTGGAGGTTTTTGGAAACAAATATATTTATCCTCATTCAAAATTGAAATACAGCCCCCATCCTGGGTGACTCAGCCCCTGAGTCAGGATCCAGGGGGAGCACAGCTGGGAAGAGCCTGTGGAGCAGCCAGGAGGGATCCAGGCTGTGCCAGGGAAGGGGGAACTGCACCAGGCACAGGAGTCCTCAGGGCTCCTCACATTCTCCCTGGCTTTAAGGGGTTAAAATGATTTTTGTCCATTTTTCCCCTCAGGATGGAACTTCCCAAGTCTCCAGGTTGGGTGTGGAAGCACCAGGTCCCCCTTTGCTGGGAGTGGCAGCCAGGACAGGCTCTGTGCCTTGACTTTGGGCAAAACGCCCCAAACCAGAGGGGAGCAGCTCTTTGGGGGTCAGGAGGGAGGATGGGGAACCCCCTGCACCCACCAGCACCATGGGCTGTGATCCAGAGCAAAACCTGTGGAAAATGGGTTGGAATGACAGTTATTGAGTCAGATATACTTGGGGCAGCACAAGAGCAGGGGCTGGTCCTGAATCGTGACACCAGAGAAGTTTTTCCCGATCGGGATCTTCTACTGCCCTCGGCAGAACAGAAACCCGCCCTGAACTGAGGTCACCTTTTCCCGGAGTGAATCGCATTCCCTTAAATCCTCCCTGTGCGACCCCGGGAGTGCCGGCCCGTCTGAGCCGCCCCAGGAGCAGTCCCAGGTGAGGCAGGAGGTGCTGCTGGAGGGCAGCACAGCCCCGCTCCCAGCACGGGCGGAGCAGGGTCCCGGAGCTCCAGCTGTGCCAGTCAGGTCCCCAGTTCCGTGTGTCCCCAAACAGGCAGAGCTGGGGACTTGTGTTCTCTTGTCCCGCTGGAAGCGCTGGATGTGAGCAGATCCCGGATGGATTCGTGCACTGGAGGATTCGCTCTGAGCACAAGGCAATTCCAGGGGAACTGCAGGAGCAAATCCTGCTCTTGGATCAGCTTCCAGGTGTGGCCCAGGTGGGTGCCCTGGTTCCACCCCGCCTGGCACTGGGGGCTGTGCTTTCCCCCAGGGCAGGGGAAAGCCCCATTTTAGGACATGGCAGGCACCAATTCCCATGGGAACGCCGTGGCACTGACCCCATGTCACCCACACTGTCCCCAGCACCAGCTGGGAGCTGTGGGGAGGAGCAGGGAGAACGATGGAGGGAATGTGGGGACACACAGAGGGTGTGGGGAAGGATGGGGGGAGTGTGGGGACATGGAGAGGATGGAAGGAATGCGGGGACAGGGAGGATCCAGAAGGACAGAGGGAGTGTGAGGACACAGGGCGGATCAGGAGATGGATGGATGGAGGTTGCACAGGGAAGATCAGGAAAGATGGAGGGGACACAGGGAGCACCAGGGAGAGGAATAGAGGGAGCACAGGGAGCACGGGGAGGACTGAGGAAGGATCAAGATTGGCCTCTCTCAGCTCCAGCGAGTCCTTCCAGCCGAACCCCATGGGGGTGGGGCCCTCTGTGACAGGGACAGCAGGGACTGGGTGTCCGGGGGCCAGGAGGAGAAACGGCACCAATGCCAAGCAAACACAGTTTTCAGTAGAGCCCCCCTGGATTCCCAAGGGAAGGCACTGCCAGGGAGTTCTGGAGCACTTCACACCAAGAGTTGATTCCCACGGTAGCTGGGAGGGTTTCGGCTCCTCCAGCACTGGGCACCTCTCCCAAAGCAGCTCCTAAAGCTGCCAGGGCTCACGGGGGCCAGCAGAGAACTGGGAGGGACTGGAGGGTTCTGCCAGGGAGGTGGGTGCAGGACGGAGGGAATTTGGGAAAGAGGAAGAGGTGCTGAAGGGTTGGGATCCACTGAGGGGAATGTGGTGGGTCCTGGGGGACATCAAACACGTCAGACCCCAAAACACCAGCTGATGGTCCAGGGCTGACAGGAGTCTCATGCCCAGGGAAGGGAACAGAGCTGGGAAGGGGCTGGAGCCCCAGGAGGGGCTGAGGGAGCTGGGAAAGGGGCTCAGCCTGGAGCAAAGGAGGCTCAGGGGGGACCTTGTGGCTCTGCACAAGTCCCTGACAGGAGGGGGCTCAGGGGGGGTCGGGCTCTGCTCCCAGGGAACAGGGACAGGAGGAGAGGGAACGGCCTCAGGCTGGGCCAGGGAGGCTCAGGGTGGACATCAGCAGGAATTTCCCCATGGGAAGCATTGTCAAGCATTGGAAGGGGCTGCCCAGGAAGGCTTGGAGTCCCCATCCCTGGCAGTGCCCAAGGCCAGGCTGGACACTGGGGCTTGGAACAGCCTGGGACAGTGGAAGGGGTCCCTGCCCATGGCAGAGGTGGCACTGGATGGGATTTAAGGTTCCTCCACCCCAAACCATCCCAGGATTCTGTGATTTTTTGAAAATATGCTCAGGAAAGGCACCCACCATCCATCACCCACGGACCCACCCAATGCTCTCCCTTCCTTCCCACATCTGTTAGGAAGGAGCTCTTATGCAACATTTGTGCTTCTCACCTCCTTCCAATCCATCTCCCACCTCCCTGACAGACCCTGCTCAGCAGCCACACACCACAGGCGCTCTTGGCAAAACTCCTTTATTCTCCTTCTGCTTTAGAAACTCTTTGTACAGCTTAAGAAAAGAGGTTGCTTTTAAAAATAAATGGAATCCCCATCCCAGGGATGCTCCATCCACAGCACTGGGCACACCCAGCTGGACACTGGGCACACCTAGCTGGAGCCTGACAGGGCTCTGAAGGACTGGACCTGTTGTTTAGTGCTGCTGGGAGTGGGATGAAACTGCTCCTAAACCCCATTCCCAAAGCCACGAGGTTGGAAGACATCTGGAGAGGCATCAGAAGCTGCAGCTGGTATCCACAGGGGTGCTGTTACACCATTCCCAAGTTTTGGCTTCTTGGGGAATGGGGTTTTGACAGGAAATGGCACCAGTGTTTAAAATACCTGAACCTGAACCTGAACGAAGTCCCTAAAATGATGCTCTCAGCAGGGATCAGGGTTTGGATCCAGGTCTGGCTGCAGCCCCACCTGCCCTGATCCAACCTTGTGGGGCTGAAATCCCTTAGCATTTTTCCTTGGGGATTTGGAATGTTTCGCTGCCAGCACAGGCCAGGCTCTCTCTCCTTGCACAGGAGGCCAAGGAACCCTCTGGCCCCACATCCCACCCCAAACGTTCCCCACTGAGAAGACCCCAGCACTGCCCCCCCACTGCTGCTGAACCACTTCTGATTTGTCTCAAGATAATTTTCATCCGGGAAGCCCTAAGAACAGGAGGAAAGGGTTAAATCCAGGCTTGATCCCCCTTCTCAGACATCAGGATGATCCAGGTGGATGGATCCAAAATAGGAGTCCTGGGGAGCCCCAGCCCTCAGCACCCTGAGAGGTCCCGTGCCTTGTTCTTCCGCTGGAATCTCACATCCAAGGGGTCAAAACCCCGTTCCCTGGCCCCAAAGAGGGCCCAGGGAGGAGTCCTGGCCGTGTACTCGGCTGCTGTGAAGGTCCTGGAGCCACCACTCTGCTCATACTCCCTGACCAACTCCTGGAAACGGCCGTAGTCAATCCAGGTCCTCCACTCGCCATCCACCTGGAACTGAGGAGAGCAGACAGTGAGGGGCCAGGGAGAGCCAGGGAGCACCAAACCCAGAGTTCTGGGAGCAGCTGGCTGGGGATGAACTGGGATCCCCAGCTGGTGTTTCTCTAATTTTGCACCACATGGAGGTGCAGGGTAAAGCCAGCCAGAGGCTTTAATAGGAAAACAGAAGGAATTCAGGTGGATCAACACCCAGAGCCAGCAGGGAACAGACTCTCCACCTCTACCCTGCCCTTGTGAGACTCCCCCATCAGAGCTGCTTCCAGCTCTCAGCACTGGAACAACTTCATCCTGCTGGAGAGAGCCCAGAGGAGGCCATGGAGCTGCTCCAGGGCTGGAGCCCCTCTGCTCTGCAGCCAGGCTGGGAGAGCTGGGGGTGCTCACCTGGAGAGGAGAAGGCTCCAGGGAGAGCTTCCAGCACATTCCAGGGCCTGAAGGGGCTCCAGGAGAGCTGGAGAGAGACTTTGGACAGGGTCCTGGAGGGACAGGACACAGAGAATGGCTTCCCACTGCCAGAGGGCAGGGATGGATGGGATATTGGGCAGGAATTGTTCCCTGGGAGGGTGGGCAGGCCCTGGCACAGGGTGCCCAGAGAAGCTGTGGCTGCCCCTGGATCCCTGGCAGTGCCCAAGGCCAGGCTGGACACTGGGGCTTGGAACAGCCTGGGACAGTGGAAGGTGTCCCTGCTGATGGGATGGGATTGGGATTGGATCTAAAGTCCATCCCAGGATCCTGTGATACCTCCATGAGGGTTGCACAGGCTGGAGCCTTCAGAGTACCAGATCCTCCCCTACTTCAGCCCCACATTCCAGGAGGGAGGATCCTAAAATGCCTCCCAAAGCCTTCCCAGGCCTTCTGCCCTTGACACTTCCATGGGAAAGCCCTTGGAGTGGGGAGTTGGGAGAGCCCTGGGGAAAGGTGTGGATTTGGGGCCACACTCAGGTGCCCCTCGAGGACGGACCTTGCCAAGGTCACCCCAAGCTGAGCGTGGGACTGTGACTCCAGGGCAGCCCAGCCTGGGACAATGGCCCAGAAGCAGCACCAGGGCCACGTGCCGAGGGATTGGGATGGATTTGGGGACTCTGGACAGGGGCAGGAGGGCTGTGTTTGGGAACGGGGGAGATGAAGAGCTTTAACGACACAAATCCTCTTTCCACGTGAAGAATGGCTCACTCTGCCAAGCTGGAGCTGCATTTGTCTCCCAGACCTGCTCTGCTCATTTAGCCCCAGCCTTGGCTGAAGCCTCAATTAGGATTTATCTCAGCTAAGAGCTTGTTACGCATTTCATCCAAAAAAAGAGGGAAAACAGACCAGCTCCTTGGTTATTGTGAGCTTTTTCCCCCCAAACTTGATGGCTGTTCATTTCAAAAGGCACTTGACTTTGTGCCCAAGAGCTAAAAGCTTTTTTGGTTGGAAAAACTGCTGACACCCCTGAAATTGTGCAATCAGCCATGGCTGATTCCTCTCCATCCCTGCCCATGGAATTACAGCACGTCCCTGCCAGAGCCAGAGCCAGGAGGGGACACTGCAGAGTCACAGCACTGGGAACCAGTCCTGGCATAAATCAAGGTGCTCAAGGCTCATTTTTCTCATGCCAAGGTGGGGAATTGTGTGAAGTCACCAGGAAAGCAATGGCAGAGGAGACATCGTGTCACCTGTAAAGGAAAAATCCTGATCCCAGAGAGGATCCGGGCTCTGCAGAGCTGAGCTCCCTCCCAGGCCATGGGGAGATGGGAGGTGACACTGTCACACCTCACATGGAACTCTGCTCCCCCTGGTTTGATCCATGAACACTCTGCAAATTAAAGGGCAGCAAACCAGAGGATCCAGCAGAGCCTTTAAGGTGCAAGGGGAAATGGCTTCCCACTGCCAGAGGGCTGGATGGGATACTCGGAGGGAATTCCCAGAGAAGCTGTGGCTGCCCCTGGATCCCTGGCAGTGTCCAAGGCCAGGTTGGACATTGGGGCTTGGAGCACTTTGGGACAGTGGGAGGTGTCCCTGCCATGGCAGGGGTGGCACTGGATGGGATTTAAGGTCCTTTCCAACTCAAACCACTCCATGATCCTGGGACCCCATTCCCACCAGAACAACCAGCCTGGGATCCATTCCAGAGCAGATCAGTCAATAATCACCATTTTTAGTGCATTGAACTAAATCAGCCATGAACCACGATGCCAGAGGGGCAGGTCTGTCATGGGGGGAGATGGCTCCTGCTGAGGAATAAACCCCAAACTCAGAGTGGGGAAGAACAGCCCCAGCTGCCCTCAGGATTTACAGCTTGAATTGAACAATGTTGTGATTGTTCCACGGGCAATAAAAGATTTCAGGCTCAAAGCAGTTTCACAGCATCCATGTAACAGGTGTGCCAATCCTAACCCCTGTCAGGATCCCAGCCTAACACGGGCAGGTGTTTTGGGGAATTGTTCAGAGCTTGTGGAGCCCCTCAGGGTGATAAATACATGGACACGAGACAAATGGCTGAGACCCCTCTCCTGGTTCTGCTCTAGGCCACAATCACTGAGTGTCACAGCTCCTTCAGCTGCCCTGGGCTGGGCTGGGCTGGAAAGGGAAACTCGCCCTCCCTGAGGGCTCTGCTCAAAACTGGGGTGACTCAGGAGCCTTCCCTTGGAGCTCCTGGAGTCCCCAAGCCCCGGTCCCCAGGGTCCCACCACCCACTGCTCCCCACAGATGTGGCACGGAAGGAAAACCCTGATGGAATCCTGCAGATCCTCCAGGGCAGGGAGTGCTGCTCCAGGCAGGCATTAATGATGGGATACAAGATGCACAGGAATGAGGGGAAACTTTACATCCTGGGCTGGCCAGAGGTACCTCCAGGGCTGGGATCCCTCCCTGACCTGCTGGGTCAGGACAAGTAATTAACACTTCATTAGCCCCAGGACACCATTAGTTCCCAGGGCTCCCTGCTGACCCAGGGACAGCTCGTTGTGCCCCAGGCCCTGCTGGCACAGTGGTAGGGCTGGAACAGGGGCAGAGGCACTGCCAGGGGCTGGGCTGGCCTGGGACAGGGTCCATCCCTCACTGAGCCTCAAGCCAGGCTGGGGGAGAACCATGTATTCATATATCCAAACTGGGAGAGATCCATGCATCCAAACTGAGATAGATTCACATATCCAAACAGAGATGTATCCATACATCTAAAGTGGGATATATCCATATATACAGTCAGAAACTGGGATTAAATTGAGCACCAGGTCCCCTGGGAGCACCTCCAGAGCCTGGCTGAGCCCTCCCTTTGCTCCTGAACTCCCAGGAACGGCCCTGATCAGAATCAGTTCCCTTTCCTGACCTTGGACACTTTCAGGGATCCAGGGGCAGCCACAGCTTCTCTGGACACACTGTGCCAGGGCCTCACAGGGAAGAATATTTTATGTATCTATATAAAAATACCCAAGGATATATAAATAATGTATATTTTATATATATATCCTTGTATATAAAAAGGAGATATTTATCCCTTCCATAAAAAGTTTTACAGCATAGAATACATATATAACAAACAATACTAAAATAATACATAAATCCCCAAATTAATCCATCCCTCCAAGTTTTTAGCCAGATGTGGCTGCCAGCCCCTGATCCTTGGGCACGGCATGAGAAAGGCTCCAGGGAAAATGACCTGGATAGCTCCATTCTGAACTCATCCCTCATTTCCCTCTGAGGACAGCCCATCCCTGGGATGAAGCAGCAGCTTCTCCACCTTCCCACAGGCTGCCATCAAACACAGCACACTTCGCCACCTGCCAGCACCAGCTCTCCAAGACAAACCAATAATTCTCACCTTATTAAGGCTCACAATTATTTAAGGCTCCCTTTGTTTGACAGGGAAGTGACTGAACTGGAGTCACTCAGCAAAACAATGAGAAATATTGTGAGAAATTACTCTGAATGGGGTCAGAATTCTTGGCAAAAGCCTGCAAACTTCTGCTTTTGAATTATTATACCAGCCTCAGGCTTTAGGAAGGAACTGAGCTGGTTTATAAGTTGCAGGTGAGGTAAGAAATAGGAATAATGGCCTTAAGGGGAAGGAGTGCAGGGATGGATGGGAGATTGGGCAGGAATTGTTCCCTGGGAGGGTGGGCAGGCCCTGGCACAGGGTGCCCAGAGAAGCTGTGGCTGCCCCTGGATCCCTGGCAGTGCCCAAGGCCAGGCTGGACATTGGGGCTTGGAGCAGCCTGGGACAGTGGGAGGTGTCCCTGCCATGGCAGCAGTGGGACTGGAAGGGCTTGAGGTCCCTTCCTACCCAAACCATTCCCAGACTCTGATCCCACACAGCTGAGCCTCTCCACAGCCCAATCCATGGGGCTGAAGGAAAACCAGCACAGGGACACGGCCCTGGGAATAACCGAGCCTTAAATCCCTCAGCAGCTCCACAGACAGGACCTGGCAAAAGCACCAGAATTCCATCAATTTGAGATGGGGACAAGCAGCAGCCTTGCAGCTCCCCAGTCAGTGCCTTCAGCCCATGCTCAGGAGCAATCAGAGGGGTCAGGGCAGAGGGAACCTCCAGAGCCAGCACAGGGAATGCCTGGAGATGGGACTCCCTGCTCTGCATTCCCAACGAGTGGGACAACCCCAGCTGCCCTGAGCTGAGGCCAGCAGTGCCACGGCCCATGGAGCCTGTGCTGATCCCCGGAGCCCGGGCAGTTATTCCAAGGGAAGGTTCCTTATGGCAGATTTGGGGTTTCAAACCCCGCCCACTGCCGAGTGGAACGGCCTGGCTGTTCCCATTCCCAGGGATGACAACCGGATTATTTCAGCACTACGGAGAGCTGCTTTTAACCACTGACACATCCAGCCCAGCAGAGCCACCTTCCTGCTGCCAGGAGACAAGGGAAAGGGAGAAAACCTCCAGGAATTCCAACACTCTGTGCTCACACCTGCTCTAAGGAGGCTGCTTGGCTGTTGAGACACCTTGTCCAAACCTGGGGTCACCTTGTCCACACCTGGGGACTCCGCTGCAGATCCCAGGATGTCCCACCTCCCTGTGACCAGCCTCCAGGTCTGGTTTTCCCTGTGATGCTGTCCCTGGATCACAAGCACAGCTCCCACTCTCAGAAGGACTGAGGCAGGAAGGAACTGAACGTGATGGACTCTTTGTCCCTGATCTAACCCTTGTCAGGGGATGTGCAGCTGGCAGTGAAGTGCTTCCTCTTCCTCCCTAAATATAGCTGGGATGCTCAGCATGGGATGCTCAGCATGGAACAATTCTGTGCCTTTCTCCGAGCCCTGGGCCCAGCCAGGAACAGCCCAGACTCAACCCCCAGGGAGTCATCACAGGTTCCTGGGATGGGTTGGTTGGAAAGGACCTCAAAGCCCATCCAGTGCCACCCCTGCCATGGGCAGGGACACCTCCCACTGTCCCAGGCTGCTCCAAGCCCCAATGTCCAGCCTGGCCTGGGGCACTGCCAGGGATGGGTGGGTCCTGCTGGAGCCTGAGGGACAAGTGGGGACAGCCAGGGCTGAGTGCAGCCTTCCCTTGGCCCAGCCCGGGCTCCCAAGGGCGGAAGAGCTCCCCTTCCCTGCCTTTCAAGGGCAGGGGTGGCACTTGATGGGCTTTAAGGTCCTTCCCACCCAAACCAGTCAGGGGTTCTGAGGAGCTGACACCCAAAGCCATGGAAATCCCAGTAACATGTGGATCCTCAGGGCACGGGGAGCCGGGAACAGGGGTTGTTCTCTGGGGTGGTCTTTAGGGATCTGGGAAGGGCAAGTGGAAATCAAACATTCAGCTTTGGAGCTCCCCTGGGATCCCCTGGGATCCAAATCTCTCTGAGGTTGAAGTGGGATCTATCATCCCCTGAGTGCTGAGGGCTCCCCCAAGCACCTCAGGTGTACCTGCAGACACTCCCAGAGAGGAGACCCCACTGCTGGCCAGCAGGGAAAGGGGATATGTGTGTGGGAACAGACTTGGAGGCTGAATGGGAGATTTTTAGGACCTTGAAGGCCCCCAAATGTCCCAGTTCCCATCTCAGCACCACTCCGTGACCTCCAGAGAGACAAAATAACACCAGACACAAAACCTGCAGTTTGCTCTCCTTAAAATCCCTTTTCTCCGTAAACCCCTGCCCCTAAGAGACTTCAGAGTTCAAGTCCTGACTGTCACTCATCACAAGCAGGTGGCAATCAATGAGTCCCATCCATCCCAGCAGCAGCTGCAGGATGAATCATTCCTGACATTCCCAGACTCTTTCCTACAGGCTGGCATTCAATGTCAGCATTAAATTTATCAGCAGCATTGTTTGAACACCTCCAAACTCGGACCTAGGAAAACACAGTGAAATAAATCACATTTCTTAATGATTTTTATTATGCTCTTCCTGCAACTCCTTAATTTTTTAAAGACCTTTTGATTTTGCAATTACTCACTCCAGTTTGATCAATCCCAGAGAACAGGTTTTCCTGCAAATAATAGGCACTGACAGATTTTATTCTCCACTAGAGCCTGAAACTCAAAAATTAAACCCTAATGGAAATAAATTTATTTTTATTAGCTATTTTAGCACCGAGGACAGATTGTTTCCCACAGACATTCTCTGCTAATGGCTGTGGAAGGAGAAGCAGCTGTTGAATTCCTCCTGGGCAGGTACCAATTTATTCTCCTTGCTAATGGTGTTACTTAAATTGTGCCTCAAGAAGCTCTCTGCAATCTGTTTGTTCGCTTTCCTGGACTTCACAATGCAAAGGGAGATTTTGCTTTCTCAGGAACAGTTGCCAGTGGCAACAGCCAGGAGTGAGACTGTAAATAAAGCCAATTTAAGGTGAGATCAAACACAACCAGTGCCAGGTTTTCTCTGCTCCTTCCCAGCTGCTCCCTTTGCAGATTCCAAAGTAGGTTTAGACTGATACTCAGGAGAAATTGTTCCTGGGAGGGTAGGCAGGCCCTGGCACAGGGTGCCCAGAGAAGCTGTGGCTGCCCCTGGATCCCTGGCAGTGCCCAAGGCCAGGCTGGACATTGGGGCTGGGAGCAGCCTGGGACAGTGGGAGGTGTCCCTGCCATGGAATGGGATGGGCTTTAAGGTCCCATCCCACCCAAACCCTTCCAGGAATCTGCAATTTCATCAGGTGCCCAGCTGGCACATTATTATCTTTTTCTGCTGCCTTCTATTAATCTTTGCTGAAGCCCAGAAAGCAAATAGGTACTCATTATTTTTCATTTCCTGCATCCTTTAAAATGAATTATTTTTTTGGCATTTCACTTGTATTTCATTTCATTTCATTTCATTTCCCAGTACTTGAAGGGGAGATCCAGCAGGATCTGTTGCAAGGGCTGATGGATTTAAACAGCAGCAGGGTCGATTTACACTGGATATCAGGTAGTATTTTTTACCACGAGGGTGGTGAGGCCTTGGCAGATGTTGCCCAGAGAAACTGTCACAACAAGACAGACCCTGAGGGGCTGGAGCGTGTCCAGGGAAGGGAACAGAGCTGGGAAGGGGCTGGAGCCCCAGGAGCAGCTGAGGGAGCTGGGAAAGGGGCTCAGCCTGGAGCAAAGGAGGCTCAGGGGGGACCTTGTGGCTCTGCACAAGTCCCTGACAGGAGGGGGCAGCCGGGGGGGTCGGGCTCTGCTCCCAGGGAACAAGAACAGGAGGAGAGGGAACGGCCTCAGGTTGGGCCAGGGAGGCTCAGGGTGGACATTTCTCCATGGAAAGGAATTTCTTCATCGAAAGGGTGGTCAGGCACTGGAAGGGGCTGCCCAGGGAGGTGGTGGAGTCCCCATGCCTGGAGGGGTTGGATGTGGCGTTTGGGGACATGGGGGAGTGGTGGCCTTGGCAGTGCTGGGGGTGGTTGGACTCGATGATCTTGGAGTGTTTTTCCAGCCCTAATGATTCTGTGATTCTCTGAATCAAATGTGGTGATTCTGACTCCAGAGAGGTGGCTCAGGCAAACAGGAAAATAACAGAGCATCCCTTGGGTCCAAGTGGCATCCGGGGGTGTGAGGGGCTGGAATCCTGGGGCACACCACGGATTTGCCTGGCCAGTGACTGGAAGGGCTTGGGAAGCTTTGTAATAGGCTGCCCAGGGCAGGGGTGGTGGGGTTTAACACAGGTATTCATGTGGCACTTGGAGACATGGGGCAGTGGTGGCCATGGCAGTGCTGGGCTGGACACAATGACCCCAGAGGGCTTTTCCAGCCTGAACAATTCCAGGTAACTCTGGAGAACAAGGCTGTTAGAACCAAAGCGGGCGATGGTGCTGCCCCTCCCAGCCCAGCCCAGCCCAGGGTGAGCCCTCACCTTGCAGTGGGCCAGCAGCAGGCAGTTGGAGTGCTCGTGCTCGCAGGCGATGCCGTATTCCGGGAGCAGCCGCGCCAGCTCCTGCACGAAGCTCAGCACCTCCTCGTGCCACGGCACGTTGGCCATGGTGAGGCTGCTGGCAGAACTCTCCCCGCAGTACGTCACACCCTGGGGACACATGGGGACACAGGACAGTCAGCTCAGCCCTCCCTGGGCCTGGCAGTGCCACAGCAAACCCTGCAGCTGCCGGCTCTGCCCCCCTCACACCTCTGCCCCCCTCACATGGCAAGGGCACAGATTCAGAGATGGCATCAAAAACGGGTCCCACCTGCAGTGACACATCCCCAAGGCACTGTGCCAGGTGTCCCCAGCAGTGACACACAGGCTGGGCTGGATCCTGGAACACTGCTTTAACAGGAGTCAAAGGGAGGATGCCCCTGAGTGACCAAGGGACCTTTGGAAGGTCACTGGGGTTGGAAACGTGACAAGTCTGGAAGAGTCTCAAGGATAACCAGTGCAGTGCCACTGTGACACTCCCAGAGATCCTGTCCTTGTGCCACAGAGGAAACCAGCTCTGGACCTCTTCCTTCCAAGTCCTGTGATTTTTGCCCTGTCCTCCAGTATCTGCACCCAAATCCAGCAGGTCGCTGGTGGGCAGTGCCCATCCCATGCACACGGAGCTGACAGGCACCAGGAGCATCCCTGGGCACAGCAGGGACTGACACACAGCTCAGTCCCTTCCGGGTGGGACCAGGCAGGAGCACCGAGGTTCTGGGAAGCAGCTTTTGGGTTTGGGAAGCACGCCCAGAAGTGACCCCAAGAGGTGACACTGCTCAGACACCTCCCCTGCAGATGCCCAGGGGAGGGACACAGGGCTCCTGCTCCAGCTGGGCATGGGTGGAGAGCACAGAGTGGGACACGTGTCCCTCTGCCCCCACGCAGAGCCAGGACACAATCACCGCTGCCCTGGGGGACTGTTCAGGGAGTGGAACACCTCCCACTCTCCCACACCCCACTCACCACCCTCAGCCTCTGAATCCCAGAATCCCTGGGGCTGGAAAAGCCCTCCAGGATCAGTGAGTCCAACCTGGGCCAGTCCCCAGCGTGTCCCCCAGCACTGAGTGTCACATCCAGGCCTTCCTTATCCAGCTTCACCGTTCTGGGACCAGTTGCTCCTAATTTGGAGATGTGATCACCTGAACCTCCTAAATTACTGATTTAGTCACAGCCATGACCTCAAATTTGCTTTTCCTTTTTTCTCTCCCTTTCTCTCTTTCTTTTTGTTTTTCTTCCCTTGTCTTTTTTCTTTTTTTCTTTCACTTATTTATCTTTCTTTTTCTTTCCTTTCACTTTATTTTTCTCTCTTCCCTTCCCTCCCCTCCACATAAAATTCACTGAGTTCTGGTTTAACCAGTGCATGACACAAAACAGAACAGAACAGAACACTGTAAAACACCACATGTTCCTTTCCCTGTAATTTGCCCCAAACTACAGGCAGGTGAGTGGGTGGTGAGCACTCAGTGTCACCCACTTGGAGTGCAGACAGTGCTGGACTTCAGGGTGTCCTTTAATGTCTGCTTGAAAATATTTCACAGCCAGGATCATGATCCACATCAATTTCTCCTAATCAAATAATTCACTGCCAACTTCCCAGCAATTAATCTGCCATTGCTGAGAGGAGATCCCACACCAGATCCCAGGGCTGCTCACAACGCTGGGACCCAAAGGGCAAACAGAACAAAGGGCTTTTCCTACAGACACCACTCAGCCCCTCTGCCCCCTTCTCTAGGTTGTTCCAGCCCCTCTGCCCCCCTCTCTGCCTGGTTCCATCCCTTCTGCCCCTCTCTGCCTGGTTCCATCCCCCCTGCCCCTCTCTCTGCCTGGTTCCATCCCTTCTGCCCCTCTCTGCCTGGTTCCAGTCCCCCTGCCCCTCTCTCTGCCTGGTTTCATCCCCCCTGCCCCTCTCTCTGCCTGGTTCCAGCCTCTCTGCTCTTGGGCTGAGCTCTTTTATTCCAGTCACAAAATCCCATCAAGCACCAGCCTTTACAGCATTTTTATGGATGGTTGTGTCTGGCCTGCTCGTGGTTTTCCCCCTGTGAAGAACACTCTGACCTCCTTTAAATGGAATTTGCATCCAGGTTCATGTGTGGCATGGCCATGGCACTAGCTCCTAGCTGCCATCACGCTCCCAATCCCTGATTTACCTGCATTTCCCTGGGCATGGAATGTGCAGACACATCTTTGCCAACACTTTCAGCCAGAGCACGGTGCACAAACGGGGCTGCAGGACCAACAGCCTGCTGTTAATTGGGAATTGTACAAGTCTTGGAACCAATTGCTTCCTCACCCATAAATTCATGAAGGACTCCTCCCCAGCACCACAACTCAGAGCCAGCCTGAAGGAAGATTGACAGACACAAGGCAGGGAGTGCTCACCAGGGATGCACATTCAGGTTCTTTCAGCCCAGCTCTGTGAGTCTGAACCCAGAGTCTGAACATGCTCGTTCTCTATTAGTCAGTGTTAGACCAGAGCAGCCAGCCACGCAAATCAGGGGTTTGGATCCCCAAAGTTCAGCTGGAGACACACAGCAATATTCTCCCCACACTCATTATCCAGATTATGATTCGAGCAGCATGAAAAATGTATGAGTACAGAGGGAGAAAATTCTTCAGAAGCTCCAACATGATTCATGCTCTCAGTAAACTACAAAGATATCATTTACAAGCAAAGAAAGCACAGAGGCAAATGGAATAAGTGAGTGCTTGGCTGGCTGATTAATTCCCAGCACAAATCAATGGGAATCAGCTTCCAGCACACCGAAGGAAAGCAGCTTTCAACTTTCCCAACTTCTTCAAACTGGAGTTAATTAACAGCTGATAGCACTTAAAACCCATGCGGAGCTGATGAGGGCGGTCACGTTCTGCTTTGCAGTAATACATGAAGACAGTTATTAAGACATCAAGAATTAAAAAGGAAAGGATCCCATTGTTCACCCAGAGCTCTCTCCCCAACCTCCCTGCGGCAGGAACAGCAACGATGCTGCCTCTTAATTACCTGCTTAATAAGGGTGCTTTGAGCAGCCTAATCCACAGAGCTCTGGCCAAGTACCTTGAAATGCAGAAGCCTTTGAAAAGCATCCCAGCTCATCCTGGTTCTGCCAGGATGAATCCGGAACAACCATGCTGGGCACGCTCTGGATTTCACAGAATCATGGAATGGGTTGGGTTGGAAAGGACCTTGAAGCCCATCCAGTGCCCCCCCTGCCATGGCAGGGACACCTCCCACTGTCCCAGGCTGCTCCAAGCCCCAATGTCCAGCCTGGCCTTGGGCACTGCCAGGGATCCAGGGGCAGCCACAGCTTCTCTGGGCATCCTGTGCCAGGGCCTGCCCCCCCTCACAGGAAACAATTCCTGCCCAATCTCCCATCCATCCCTGCCCTCTGGTAGTGGAAGCCATTCCCTGTCCAGATCCTTGTCCAAAGTCTCTCTCCATCTTTCCTGTCAGATCCTTCAGGTCCTGGAAGGCCACAGTGAGGTCACCCCAAAGCTTCTCCTCTCCAGCTGAACAATCCCAGCTCTCTCAGCCTTTCCTCCCAGCAGAGCTGCTCCATCCCTCTGCTCACCCTGGAGCCTCCTCTGGACTCCTCCAGCAGCTCCAGGTCCTGCCTATGCTGGGCCCAGGGCTGATTTTTGGCTGTAATGGAGCTGAGTGAGCACAGCTGGATTGACCAGAGCCCTGTGCCAGGGTGGTTGCTGGTGCTGTGGGAAGCACATTCCTGCCCCCAGGACCTGGCTCCTGCCCCGGGATGCAGCCAGCTAGCAATCTTTTCAATCCCCAGGGCTCTGAAGGAAACAACTACAGCTGACAGTGCTTTGTTTCTCCACTCACACTCCAGACTTCCCAATTTAATTACTGAACAAACCAATTCTCTTCACTCCGAGCCCACAAATTATAAATTTAATTGAGGCTCGTGCGAATTAACAGAGAACAAAGTGTAGGCCAAGCTGCTGAGTGACAGAGACACTGTTTAAAATCTGGGGCAGCCACGACCCCAGACAAATATAAAAAGCCTCAATGCCACGTTGATGGATTGCAGTCCCTGCAATGAAAACGCTCCTGGGCTGAGCAGCAGCACTCCCCAAATTACAGCCACCAGGCCTCATGCACATCTGCTCCTGCTGCAGTGGATTCAGCCAGGATTCAACTCCTTGGCTGCTTTTAATAATCACTTTCAAGCTGATTTAACAAAGGCCATCAGTCCTCGGTGTCCCTCAGTCTGCAGGGAGGGCTGGAGATGCTTGGTTGTGCAGCACAGCCCCAAGTATCTCAGAGCAGCTCTCCAGACACCCCACACCCATGGCTGAAGGCCTGCCTGGAAATCTGCAGGGACTCCCTGCAAGTGGAAGGAACTGCTCCTGGGAAAGCTGAACTCAAACACAAGACCCAGCCTTTCATCCCAGCTCCCCAAAATGAGCTGTGTGGGGATCGAGAGAGGAACGGCCACTGTGGAATCATCACCCCTCTATTCCCAGGGTCACAACCATGGAATTATCTGGGGTGGGAAAGTCCTCCAGGACTACCAGGTCCAACCTGTGACCAATTAGCCTGGAGAAAAGGAGGCTCAGGCTCTGCACAAGTCCCTGACAGGAGGGGGCAGTCGGGGGGGTCGGGCTCTGCTCCCAGGGAACAGGGACAGGAGGAGAGGGAACGGCCTCAGACTGGGCCAGGGGAGGCTCAGGGTGGATTTTGGGAACATTCCTTCACTGAAAGGGTGGTCAGGCACTGGAAGGGGCTGCCCAGGGAGGTTTAGAGTCCCCCATCCCTGGAGGGATTTAACAGATGTGGCACTTGGGGACAGTGGCAGTGCTGGGGAGTGGTTGGATTCAGTCTGGCAGGGTTATCCCAAACCAAACGATTCTGTGATTCTCTAACAGCAAGTGATCAGTGCTGGTTGTTTTTTCACATGTGGAAATCATACATTGTTGGGGTTTATTCATAGCAGGCACCAGAACGGGAGATTCAGCTTCACTTCTTCATGTAAATTCCAGCTGGGATGGCAGCAGGATCCCAACTGGGTGTGTGACAGGTGGGGGCAATCACCTCTTGCTGCATGCAATTAAAAACTCATTAAGGCACAGCTCACTTTCCTCATTATTTTGAACAATTAAATAATCTTTACTGTTTAATTTGACAAGAGTGGGCAGATTGGGACAGACACGTCCCTCTGGCCCTCCCTTGGTCACTTCAATTCTGCAGCCAAGCCTCAGGCAGCAGAGCAGGAGCTGCAGCCCCAGACCAGCACCCTGAGCTTGGCTGGATACTGGGATTATCCATCTACATGAACAAAATGAGCAGGAAAATCAGCAGGAGAAGAGTTTCTGAGGGGCTGAAAACTTCCACAAAGGCTTGGGAAGATTCTGTGCCATGACTTCGATCCCTGCTGTGCCCAAGTCCTGCCCTCAGACACCTCTGGCTTTCAGAACCCAAAGAGGGCACCATGGCAAGAAAACGAGTTCTGGCACATTCCAGACCCTAAATACAACCATCAGCTCTGTACAAGTGTGACAGTGACATGCTGGCATTAGAACAGATTAAGGCAATAAATCAATTTGATGCATTTTTAATGACTGAGTCTCCCTTTACTATTGGCTTAAGTGGGAGAATGGGGTCCCACTGAGTTGCAGCACTGTAAGGCACTCATGGAAATGAGAACACGGATTAAGCCCTGCAAGAACCTAAATCTCTCTCCATCCAGGCCTGAGCCTCTCTGGAGCAGCACTGGATTAGCTCTCTTCATCTGAAATGGACGTCATTTATCCCGAGTCCTCGAGCAGAAAATCCCCGAGCTCAGCCTCATTGTCGGGCAGAGCTTTGCACAATCTCCTCATCAGTCTTTGTTAGTTGGCTTTGAGCACCACCTGCTCCTTGGCTTTTCACCCTGGAACACCAAGGGGCTGAAGAGAAGAATATGCTGAGGCTCACCCACATCTCAAATAATCTTCCTTCCCAAAGGAACACAAAAAATTACTTTTAATCAAAAATACCAAGATTTTTGGGAAAATTTCCAAGTCCCAAATGCTGTGTGACCATCACAGTATGAGGTTTCACCACGAGTGCCACCATCCCACTACTGGATTCTGGAAATGCCACCCAGCCCCTCCCTTCCCCAGCTTACATAAACAGGGCTCAGAGATCCTGATAAACCCCTGTCCCAGCTCCCACAAACAAGGCTCAGAGATCCTGATAAACCCCTGTCCCAGCTCCCACAAACAAGGCTCAGAGATCCTGATAAATCCCTGTCCCAGCTCACACTAACAGGGCTCAGAGATCCTGATAAATCCCTGTCCCAGCTGGAAGAGCACCAGGAGTACATCTATGACCTCCCACCTCATTCCTTGGCAGAGCAAGGCAGGATTTTTGCAGGGCAGAGCTCTGGGAAGGAAAGCAGGACTGTGACACTGTGAGGCAGAGGGAAGAGCAGCCAGTGCCTTGCAGGGGACAGATGTTTGCCCTGGAGAGTTCCCAGGGGGAATCCCTGCTGAAACATCAACTGGCACATGCCTCATCTCACTAATTAACATTAATGTCCCGGGCAGGGCAGCCTCGGCAGCACCAGCCCCACAGCCTCTGCTCCATCCCTGGGAGGATCCTTCACAGCCAGGGAGACACCCAGGAAGGTGGAAAACCGAGAGGTTTTCCCCCCGAACTCCAAACCCAATCTGGGATGAAGCTCCCAACTTCAGCAGCACACCTCGAGAGAAAAACTCTCCATGCTGAGAGAAGGTATCAAACCTTCACAGCAAAATCCAGGCTTTTTCTTCATAGCAGCAGTAAAAAAATGTTGAAAAAATTTTTAAGAAGGTTAAAAATAAAGAAAGTTTAAAAACTTTAAAAGAGAGAAGGAAAAGAGGAAAGAAAAAGGAAAGACCAGGAGTAGCAGAGTTGCACAAACACAGAGCTGAGGGAGCTGTGCTGCTCTGCAGGAGCTGCTGGGTGGAAATGCTCAGAGCACTTGGGAAAGTGCCTTTTTTACAAGTTTGTAACTTCTTTTACATTCTCTATTTACTCCATTGATTACTCCATGATAAAGCCCCTCCTGCCCTGCTGAATCTCTCATCTCCTGCTGGCAGCCCTCAAATCCAGTCAAATACAAACACATCATTGAACCTTTCACCTTTCCCCTGGAAAATTTGAGACCAGGATGAGAAGAATCCTACCCCAAACCACCAGCTTGACCTGGAATATTTTGCATCAACTGTTAGCTGATATGAAGAAGGAATATCTATTTATCTTTGGTTTCACAGAAATACAATAAAAGGCCAGAGAGTGATGATTCTGTTGGGCAGAACTCAAGGCTGGCTGGTACAAAGTTTGGTTTGTGGCACATGGAAACCTGCTCCAAAGGCACACATAGGACACTAGAAAACATTACCTAAATGTTAATTAATTATTATTCACTAATATTAAAAGCAAGAGAGAAGTTTCTTATGCATCACTACAGAAGATTTTTTACTTAAAAAGTTCAGACTAAAGGGAGGACGGAAATGGGGACAAAACAATGGAAAATACTGCTGGAAAACCCAAAACAGCTCCATGCAGCTCACCTTGACCTCAACGAAGTCTGGTTTCCCAAGGGATATCAGGTCAGCATAAGCTTTGACTTCATCCACATTCCAAGCTTTCACAAGGGTCAGCCGATAAACAGTGCGTTGTTGCTGGAACAAAGGAGAAATCTCATTGACATCCCATTCTGACCCAGGAACAAAGGAGAAATCCCATTGACATCCCATTCTGACCCAGGAACAAAGGAGAAATCCCACTGACATCCCATTCTGACCCAGGAACAAAGGAGAAATCTCACTGACATCCCATTCTGACCCAGGAACAAAGGAGAAATCCCATTGACATCCCATTCTGACCCAGGAACAAAGGAGAAATCCCATTGACATCCCACTCTGACCCAGGAACAAAGGAGAAATCCCATTGACATCCCATTCTGACCCAGGAACAAAGGAGAAATCCCACTGACATCCCATTCTGACCCAGGAACAAAGGAAAAATCCCATTGACATTCCATTCTCACCCAGGGAAGGTGTTCCAGCCTTACACAAACAGGAAAAAGAAATTAAATCATTCTTCTATTCCAAGAACTCAGAGATTGAACCAAACCAGACCCAAACCTGTTCCTTCAAGAAATCTGCTCTGCAGTACCTGGGCCGAGGCACCTCATGCCACACAAACCCTCCCTCTGCCAGACTGCATATCCCGGGCACTTTGTACAGGAGTTTAACTCAATGGCAAAAGAAGCAGGAAATGTCTCTCTCTTGGATTTGCTTCCCAGGCACACAATCTCCCCATCAGTTACAGGTGTTTTAGTGCCTCCAGCTGCATCATCCAGCACTGGGGACTCTCACAGGAACATGGAATGATTTATGTTGGAAAAGCCCTCAAGACATCGAGTTCAACCTTGACCCAGCACTGCCAAGGCCACCACTGAGCCATGTCCCCAAGTGCCACATCCACAGGGCTGTTAAACCCCTCCACCACCTCCCTGCACAGCCTGTTCCTGTGTTTGACAACCTTTCCATAAGAAATTTCCCAAAACCCACCCTGAGCCTTCCCTGACCCAGCCTGAGGCTCCTCCTGTCCCTGTTCCCTGGGAGCAGAGCCCGACCCCCCCAGCTGCCTCCTCCTGTCAGGGAGTTGTGGAGAAGACTCCCAGATCCAAGTTCCTCCTGGGAAGGTGGCAGACAGCACTCCCAGAACTTCTCTGCTTGGAGTTACTCTGATTTGCCCTCTAAGGGCTGCTCTCCAAAGATGTTACTGGTGACAAAAGGCCTCTCAACATAAGCACTTGGCCACAGAACAAATCCACTCCTCACTCCTCACATCCGCTTGTTCCCATCCTTCTCCTCCACTTCATCTTCTACTGATGTTTTATTTCACTTATTTTTGGAATTTATTTTTATTTATAGAGCAATTTTCTGGCTAATATGCAGTTTGGCTTAACTCCTTTGCTGTCCCTGCACACTGTGGACTGTAAAATGTAAATGTTGATCTCCATGTGGGCAGCAGGAAAGGGACTGGGATTGTGCCCCTGTGCTCAGGTGAGACCCCACCTGCAGAGCTGCCCCAGCCCTGGGCCCAGCACAGGCAGCACCTGGAGCTGCTGGAGGAGTCCAGAGGAGGCTCCAGGATGAGCAGAGGGATGGAGCAGCTCTGCTGGGAGGAAAGGCTGGAGGAGCTGGGATTGTTCAGCTGGAGAGGAGAAGCTTTGGGGTGACCTCAGTGTGGCCTTGCAGGGCCTGAAGGATCTGACAAGGAAAGATGGAGAGAGACTTTGGACAGGGGCCTGGAGTGACAGGACCAGGAGGAAGAAATTCCTCCCTGTGAGGGAGGGGAAGCCCTGGCACAGGGTGCCCAGAGAAGCAACATTTTAGTTCTTCAGAGCCTCCCAAGTGCCACATCAGTGAATTCTGCCCTCCATATAAAAATCAAGGTATCACTCACCTACCACCCTTTTCTGTGTGTTCCACAAGAGGGAAAAGTCATTTCTACACCAATCTGCTATGGAATCATTCCAGGTTATTTATTAAGAAATAACTAGAGGAGAAACAAATAAACACCAGGAGCATCTTCTCCCAAATATGTCAAGAACTAAACCAGCTGACCTCTAGCCATGGCATTTAAGCAGATATTTAAAGAACAAGAAATTCTTGTGATTTGAATGGATTGGCAAAAGAAAGGTCAAGAGACAAGTAGGAAATCAGCTGTTAATTACTGAAGAGAGAAGAACAGTAGAGGAACTAATACAGAAAAATAAACACGACGTTTGCACATAACAGGGGAAGAGGAAAGCAGAGGGAAAAGATCTAAGGAGGAAAATCTGCAGTGCACTCACTCTGTCAGTCCTGTGCAATGATCAGACATCAATTAATGAGAACTGGCTCCCCAAAGGGCAGCTCCCAGCAGGGAACAAGCAGCTCCAAGGCACCAGTAAACACCAGTCTGTATTTAACATAACTGGCCCTGTTTCACAGCAGCCTCAGCAAGGGCAGCACATCCTCGCAGGCAGGGCAGTGGGGCCTTCTCCCATTTAAATCTCATTTCACTACTCTCCACTTCACATCCCAGCTCATTTACAAGTTTAAGGTCAAAGACTTCATAAAACTAAATGTGCTGTGAGTGAATTTAAAGGGCTTCTCCCCCCGGGGCAGCACTGACAAGGAATAACTGGAGCCTTTGTGTGTGCCCACCATTCCAGCACCTGAACTATCCCAAAAACTGCATGAACTCACCACGGCTGGGCAGGGAAGGCCAGGAAGGAAACTGAAACTCTGCCAAAGGCAGACAGCAAACAGGTAGAAAAATCAGAAGTTGATCTGGAGAAGCCTCTTTCCAGAGGGCAACATCTCTGCAGTGCTGTTGAGCAGAGAAACGCTGGTAGAAGGCACAGATCAAAATGAGTAATATCCCAAAACGTTATCTGGGAGCAAACCTTGCAGACTGCCAGCAGTACAAACAGCCAGCCTGTTTTATTCATGGATTATTTGTATTTGTTGTACAATAGGGCCCCAGGAGATGCTCTCATAAGCACAGCAAAACAAGAAATAAAGAGCTTAAGCTCTGAGAATTTAACTATCTAAAGCATCAGGATATAAAAGCAGCCCAGGATGCTCCATAGCCTGAGTTTCCAGGAAAAGCAGCTGTTACTCCCCACGAGGAGTTGGTGTGAGAACAACCCTTAAGATGGGTGGCAGTGAAGGTGTGGGTCTGCTCTGTCTTTGTGCACAGACCAGCCTGGCAGGGAGGGGCAGCTCCAGGGGTCCCAAAAATGCAAGGCAGGGGGGTGGGTCCAGCTCAGGCTCCTGTTCCCAAAACTCCTGAGGGCAAAGGAGGGCAGAACACACCAGGGCAACCCCAGCCTTTTCCCTTTGGGCAATTCCTGCTAAAATCCTTCCAGGCTACCCCAAGGAGCACTACAGCCCTTCAGTGTCAGGACAGGGCACCAGGGAAACACAGAATGCCCAGGCTTAGGGGAGGATCCTGAGGATAAAGAATCCTTCCTTTGGGTGGGTGTGAGATCACCACACCCAGGAAGGGGAACGGCCCCGAGGCTGCAGAGCTCCAGGAGCGTTTGGGCACTGCTCCCAGGGTGGGATTGTTGGGGTGTCTGTGCAGGGCCAGGGGCTGGACTGATGATCCCTGGGGGCCCTTCCAGCTCAGGACACTCTGTGATTCCACGAAAAAGACCAAACCTTGTGTCTCAGGGTGTCTCATGGCCCAGTCCCACACCAGCAGCACCCCATGGCCAGAGCTCAGAGAGGGGATTGGGATCACCCCAACACAGCCACGGCTCCTTCCCTCTGATGGCTCAGCTGAACCCCCAGAGGAGTCCCCAGGCTGCTGCACCTCTGGCCCCCTCCAGCACCCTGGAGAAACACTGGGAAGCTCCCTGGGCCAGCCTGGAGAGCAGTGGGACAGCTCCTGTGGGACAG